>LPNX011203417.1:108634-145624 GCA_001517045.1 Pseudotsuga menziesii
GATCTCTTTTTAAATCTGATCTATCTCATAAAGAAAAGCATACATAGATCTAATTATCAAGATCCCTTCAATTTTATAGATCTTAGCTTCATTGTGCACATAAAGTTCAAATTCAAGAGATCTAGCTAAAATTGCCTTACTTTCGCAAGTAGTTTATTGAAAAATTCATAGCTTGCTGTTAAGGTAGTTTCATTTGATGTTCAATAATTTCAATATTCTGCAATATCAGTGCTGTTAATTGGCTGCACAAACAGCAAGCCAAGATCCCAAGGAAAGCTTGCTTTCCTTGGTTCCCTTTTCGTCGATTTAACTAGTTTAATTTCATTAATTTTTTGAGATAAAGTAGGCTGACCCAAAGGAACTCTTAAAGTGATTTGGGGCATTTGTTATTTTAATTCACTCGCTTTCATTTAGCAGGTCTGACAGAGAAGAAAAGAAGCTGCTGTCCAAAGTGGCTTTTGGAGCGCTCAAATCCCCCCATGGGGCTCTCCTTTGTCACATGATTTGTAATTGTTTTGCATAAACTGTAATATCTTGGTTTCAGCCTATATAAGGACCAAGAAAGCTCTGTTTTATCAGTGCTTTGATATTGTAATCTCTGTAGTAAAATCATCCTTTGAATAGGCTCTTTCGAGCCCATTCCCCATCCCCCCTGGGGGGATTCGCGTCGGTGCCTTTTTCGTCTTTTTCTGCTTATTTCCTTTTACTAGAATTGATCTGATTTGCAAGGTAGTATATTTGATCTTGTTTTTAATTCCATATTCCATATCTTATTTTTAAAAGTAATGATAATACTTACCCCACGATTTCCCGAGTGACCCGCAAGGGGAAAGAGATTCATGGTAGGATTAATCAGAAAACCAGATTTGTGTAATTGTGTTATTTTCTCATCTTTTGTTTATCAGCATTTTAAAATTTACCCCTCCTTGATTCCCCGATTGAGATCCACTTGGATCGAAAGAGGTTCTTTGAGGCTTTTCTTTTAAGCAAGAACACATCTTTTAAAACTTATTAAAATTTACAAGACTCCGGTGTGTATGCTCTGCACTTGGCTACGGTTCATCCGATCAGTCAAGCTATATCAAAAGCACTTGGGTGACTAGCATAATTAGGACCCACCTTCCCCAATTAACAAACCATCAGGTGAAAATCCAACACCTCGATCAAACGTTTACGGTGGCAAAATATCCAAAGGAAGTGGGAACCTACTGAAAAGTGACCTCGGGGCGCCGATCTCTGTCACACCCTAGCGGGTGCGTTACGAACACAGCCCCAGAGGCTCCATTTCAGCCCACATATTCCTTGCGGGTAGTCGTATAGGCTTTGTTTTGGACATACTCCAAGTACTCTCGAGTATATCTGGAGTTCCCCTTAAGCCTAATTTAAACAACTCATATTCCAATTTTAACTTAAAACATACCAAGATGCAATCGCAAAACATTTATTCCAGACACATGGAAGCACACTGATCTCTTTTGACTCCATTTTTAAGGCACTGGTCTTTTTCTGCTTCATATATATATTGTGTATCAACTTTGTGCTTTCGTGTGTATCTTTGTATCTTGTCATCTTGATTGCTTATAGTTAAAATTTTCAAACTCCTAAATAACTGATTCAGTACAACATCATTACACTAAGAAATCATCCTTAGTAACTTAATAGGGTCTACCCCCCTTGGCTTCGTTAGGAGTTGAGCCTAAACGGAGGAGTCAAGAACAAGGTGACAGCCTTGACTCGAGACTTGCCCCCAAGGACACACCGAGTGGCTTGAAGATTTCTACCACGTGATCCAGGTGTGTGAAAAGGCGGCAACAGTAACCACCTTAACTATCAAAATGCATATAAGAAGATCGGGTGGTGAACCAAAAGGGGATACCAAACCGTATATGAGGTCATGTTGAACTTAATTTCGCTATCCCCATGCGCTTATATGCCATATTTCCCAATGAGTGACTTCATGTCCCCAAGTTATCTTTTTCTTTGTTGTTGAGTTCATCCCACTTTATATGACTTCTACTCCATACATAGTTGGAATCTAAAGATCTAGGAAGCTTTGAGCATGAGTGTCTTTATATGACTTCTACTCCATACATAGTTGGAATCTAAAGATCTAGGAAGCCTTGAGCATGAGTGGTTTAGTTGTAGAGGAACACGGTATATGGTTTTGAATGGCGTTGTGGTGAGGCCTCCCAAGTTTGTGTCTAACTTTTATACTATTTAAAGATTCGTTAGGGAGAGATATGATCATAAGTAAGTTAGTCAGGATTTTCATAATTATGCTTCTGATGTGTAATTGATTCATATTTTTGTTGGCATCATTATCTTTGATTCGTTAGGAAGGGATATGATCATAAGTAAGTTAGTCAAGATTTTCATGATAATGCTTATGAATTGTAATGGATTCATATATTTGTTGGCATCATAATCTTTGAGAAAGGGTGATATTTCATGTGCCCGTCTCAAAGCCTTCGATTGGAGTACGCGTGCGTGAACATTGTTTTGCAATCTCCAGTCTCGAGGCTTTAGTGCCTCCAGGCTCCGGCCTGCACTCATGCCTCCACTCTCGAAGCTTCGCAAATTTTTTTATTATTATTTAACAATCCAAGAATTTTTTCACCATTGGGCGTTACCCACTATCCAATCCAAGATACCATTCTTTTATAAAATAAGAAATTTCTGAAAAGTAATAATTTCCAAAATAATAACGCTTATACACTTTCACTATGAAAACAATAGCACTAAGTTACACATTCTCGACACAATTTTCTCATACACATCAAACATTTAAAGTTGAATTTCATAAAGTTTCGTTTCAAAGTCAAGGTCAGGCAACGTTCAAAAACTCGGGGCAAATTATCGGCGGGCGTCTATTTTCATTCATCAATTATGAATTGCAATTAATTGACCGTGCTGCAAACTTGACTGAATTATTCGAATGTGCGCTTGCCACCCCCACCCCCACGATTAGAAATTTAGAAGCGTGATAACTCACAAGGGCATTAGAGTTGAAATTTGACTCAACATTCCCCGTCAAGTTTGAAATTTCCGCATTGATAAATCATTTTTCCATAGTGTCAATTTTTAGAAGATAAATCATTTTCCCTTGGTTGCAAAGGTTTAGTATATCGATAAAGTTTTAAAGTAACACAACAACCACATAAAACAAATATCAAATAATAATAAAATATAAAATAAACTAATAGTATTTCTTTTAGAATCCTAAAATAAAGATTAATAGTATTTCTTTTAGAATCCTAAACTACTTATATGATAGGAAATATGATGAACTTGTTGGTGCACAATACCAAATAAAACCATATTTCAAAATTATTGAAAGGGAAAATGATGCCACATTTGCATAATAAGTTGGGAGAGGAGGAACTACTATAAGAGGAATCCTTATCAATCCTACCTAAGCACTCGGATTATACATTGCCCAACATTTCTTCTTACAAATCCTTGAAAATTGTTTCATTATCAATGGAATTTTGCATGACATTCTTCTACTACTTATTGTAGAGATATATGATGAGTACTTTCCAAAAAATGTGTACATCATTTTGAATAACAAGTTTGTAAACAATCCTAACAATCTCGATGTTGAGAAAACAGACCTAGTATGGGAAAATTTACAATAATAGCATCAAAGGAATTTAAATTTTTAAATATCTTGATGGTATTAGCAGAGGTTTGAACATTTTATCTTCATGTAACAAAGCACATTCTTGGAAAAGTTCCAAATTTGGAATTATTGTGAAGATGGGAAGTTTTGTGACATGCCTTATAGAAGATGGTAGTTTTCAAAAGTGTCACAAAGAAAATTGGAATTTTTGGGACATCTAAAAAAGAAGTTTGAGAGTTTTGTAATACATGAAGAATAAGTTCCAAAGTTTATGTGACAAGAAATTTTCATAATATGTGAGCTTGGTATTTTAGCCATCACATTTGGGCTCAACCTTTGTTTGATCATTATTTATACCATTGGAAAGATATCGTTGAGATCTACAACTTTATGGTTATAAGTTTTCTCATATTACTCACTAGAAGGTTAATTTCAGAAACAAAACCGAGCCACACATTGTCAATGGTAAAAATGATCAATTTGAATTTTGGAATGCCCAAATTGGTAACAACATTTCATGTAATAAGTCTATGAAATCATTATCACATTGACTAAGGTAATAACATATGAAAGGAGATAGAACTCAAGGAATTAAACTCCCTAAAACTCATTAAGTTGTCAATTAACTTCTTCATGCTAAATCCAAATTTATAAAGTGTGATTTGAATTTTATATATTTTCAACTTATATATCTTTTGGTGATGACACCTAGGTACTAATGTTGAGAAGGGTATATTATACATTTTAATTTATATAAATTAACAATAAAATAATGAAAACACTTATTCTATACTTCATGGTGACGAAGCCCCACCAACTTACAACAATGGTGTTATAGCACAAATTGACACTTACATGTTTGTGATGATGATATCCCAAAATGGCACATAAGTATCTAAGAATGAACATCAAAATGGAATTATCATTATGGAAGAATCCCTGAATACGAGCGTATATTTGTTTCTTAGAACACTCAAAGGGAAATCCCATTTCTTCCTAGCTTGAATCCCTTAAATATGAGCAACTTTTTGATCCCGTAGAATTACTTCTTGAGCAATGCGCATAGCCACTCTCCTTTCCCTTCTGTTGGGAGAATGAGACAATAAATTACAAAAAAAAAATATAAATTTCTGAAAATTGAAGTAATAAATCATTTTGAGATGGTTGGCCTCGGTTATGAATCCTAAAACTACTTGGAAACCACCTTAACCATCAAAATGCATATAAGAAGATTAAGTGGTGAACCAAAAGGGGAGACCAAACCTTATATAAGGTCATGCTAAACTTAATTCCCTGTCCTCCTGAGCTTATATGCCATATTTCCCTCTTAGTGACTTCATGTCCCTAAGTTATTTTTTCTTTGTTGTTGAGTTCGTCCCTCTTTATATAACTTCTACTCCATACATCATTTGAATATAAAGATCTAGGAATCTTTGAGCATGAGTGGTTTAGTTGTAGAGGAACACAATATGTGGTTTTGAAAGATGTTTTACTTGTAGTGGCGTAGAATGTACCTTACTCTTGCAATTCACTAATGGTAATTTCTAATCTCCCCCCCCCCAACTTTGTGTGTGAGTTTTATACGATTTAATATTTTTTGTGAGGGAGGGATAGGATCCTAAGTAAATTAGTTAGGATTATTCATGATTATGCTTATAAAATTTAAATGATTCATATATTTGTTGGCATCATAATATTTTATGTGCAGGTCTCAAAGCCTTAGATTGGAGCACGTCAACTCTCAAGTGCAAGAGCAACGATAGGACAACCTCCAAAAGTAGGTTCTCCTCCACTTCTTATCTCCATTTGATTATTGTTTGTTTTTTGTTATGAAATATCAAGTGAATATATATTTTTAATCCTAAGAATATTAGATTATATTTTTGTCTTTCATCTTATTAGTGGTCAACCCTAGCCATTAGGATTTTTTCCTTATAACAGAAATGGCGACTCTACTGAGGAGTTGGCACCCATAGATAACTTTTAGGTTGGTTTTTCTATTTGTGGTTTCCAAGTGTTTAAAATACATTATATCCTTAGTATAATCGTTCATCCTTGAAATTTCAGAAAAACTACAATATTTTGAGTTTCGGGCTTGTCCTTGGCTTCCTAGGTCTTCCACGCACACTCTACTGGTAGAAGAAGCGTAGATTCCATGGTTCACATACTCTATTTTCTCAATATTTGTGTGTCCATGGTACGTATAGTATTATTATATGCGTGGGGGTTGAAAAGAGAGTCTTAACTATGTTTTTGCGTGTTTTTAACCTTCCTGATTATTATTTTAGGGTTTATGGAGTTATATAGTAGATGGTAGTATTAGAAGTTTTTGAATGTTTGTTTGGTATCTTTTGTACTTTAGACTGCATGAACTAGGTGAAAACAAAAGGATTTAGTTTCTTTGATTTCCTTATTTTCTTGTTGATTTGCATTTTATGTAAAGGAAAGGGCATAATTTATGATTTTGCTCCTGTTTTCCTTCCCTTGTAAGTGAAAAGAGAAACTAAAGATTTGATTTTTTTGTATGCCTTGTAGTACCTCTTAAGTGAAAAATACAATATTGTTTTGGATTCTTTTTGTGTTGCTTAGTGCACCTTAGGTGAAAAGACAAATATTGTTTTTCTTTCCTTTTGTGCATTATAAATGAAAAAAAAAGTCATTAGTTGTTTAGATTGCATTGTAGGTGGAATTTAGGATTGCATTTTCCATTTTAGTGCGCATGGTCTTTTAGTTGATTTGAAAGTAAATATGAAACAATTTTTTGGAAATATACATGGATGTATACAGTATTTTTTAGATGGCATATGATTAAATGTGAAAAGCATCTTTGTGATTGGATATTTTTTTTTAAGTTTCAAAACTCACAAAAAGAGAAATCTTGTGTTGTTAGGTTTTCCTTAGTAGGAGACCAAAAGTTTGTTTACATTTGTCTTCATATCATTGTGCATAAAAAGGAAATTTTCTTTGATTTATTCTAAAATTTCATTTCCATTTGAATGTTGTTAGAAGTTTTAATATAAATGAATATGATCTCTTTCATGTTTATTTCATTTGATAACTCCATTGTTCATTCACTTCCACATCCCTTCGATTTTAAGAAAAGAACTCCTAAAAGAAAAGTGCAATTAAAATGAACTAGAATTGATTTTTGTGATAGAAAACCAACAATACTCTAGGTCTAGTGCCTTGGATGTAGGATTGTAGAGTTAAATTTTCCCAGGCCACATAAAACAAAAATAGGATCTATTAAATGAGAGGAGAAAACCATTAGTATCAAAGAAATTTTTTGTGAAAGTGCATTTAACACATGTGTCAAGCACGAGGTTTAGCTAGGTGGGAAATTGAGATTTTCCCCTTAGTTGTTTTATTAGTGGGAAACAAGAGTATGAGATATCTAAGGAAGTGGAAATTCCTCAAGTGACACCACTTTGTCTAGAGTTTCATACCTAGTACTTGTGTCCTACATTTCCTACCCATTTGCAGACACCTAACATATGAATATTATTCCCAACTATCATGTGTGAAGCGATGGTCGTAGTTTCTCTTCCTAGGTTTCTGATAGGTGACTACAAGGGGAAAAATATTGGTGTACTTGGGGAAAATTCCCAACATCCATTCATATTAGTTGTAGGGTAATCATCTTCATGAGGGTACTTGCACCCTAGGTGATTATTGTGTGAAGGTTACCTTGACTATCTCTCACACCTTCTCTAGTTGGTTATGGGCCCTAATCATCCTAGACCAACTTTCAAAAGGCTCGTGTTTGGCTCTTCATTGATTGAACTTGGGACTTAACCACCCTAGTTTTATTTTTGGGAGAGTGAGGTTTCTTGGTTGCATCTTATAGATTTTTGTATAGGGCATCTTGATTGTAATTTTTTTGATCCCTTAAAAGGCCTTAGAGATTTCCTTTTTGAATTGGATGATATGGCTGAAGTTCCTAACAATACCAACCAAGGAACCCCTACACTAAGGGTTTCTTGTTCTTTTCCATTTGTTGGATATGTGGATGCTCCCTTGATGGCCGCCTTTAATCT
Source organism: Pseudotsuga menziesii (assembly GCA_001517045.1). Classification (NCBI taxonomy): domain Eukaryota; kingdom Viridiplantae; phylum Streptophyta; class Pinopsida; order Pinales; family Pinaceae; genus Pseudotsuga; species Pseudotsuga menziesii. The sequence goes on from LPNX011203417.1 coordinate 116,294, forward strand.
TCCTAAATTAACTGTTGGGTTGTTGCTTCAATGGTTGTTTTCCATTCCCAATGTCTTGAATGATCTTGATGCTTTCCAATAAGGCATTGCATGTCAAGAGCATCAAAACCCTTTTACTTCTTCACTAATGACATAGTTTTCTACTCCTTCTACTTCATGTGGTGAAAGTATAGATACTAGTAACCAACATTATAAAAGAAATATAAATATGAGGAGGAAGAAGAATATGTGAATACAAGGTGGATTTCCACCAACCAATGCAATTCATGATGGGGAAAAGCTCCTAGCTATTGGAAGTCATGCTAGGAAATTCACCAATCAGTGCAAGACATACTCGAGATAAGGTACCAATCAAAACAACTCACACACGCGAAAAGAAAAAAACCATTACATTAAGTCATGTTGGGGAAAAGAAACCAATCATCGCAAGTCATGTCGGGGGGGAATATACTAGTTGTTGCAAGTCATGTTGGGGAAAAAAAGGATACACTATGAGTCATGTTGGAAGTATCGATACTATTGAGAAATCTAGATCAATATGACATAAGCCTAAGTTCCCTTGTTTGCAAGGGAGATAAAGTACTTAATCATCTATGCCCTACTCTTCCAGAGGTACAAAGAGTACAGTCCATGTATGAAGGATATTATGGTATTGAGAAACCTATAGTTTCCTAACACCTCATTCAACCTATGGTTTATAAAGTGGTCGAACCCATGTAATCTTCAGTCAATCCCACTCTTCCATTGGAGAGTCACAACATTGAAGTGGTTGATCTTATGCAATATTCAGTCGATCCCTCTTTTCCCTTGGAGAGTAACAAGAATCAAGTGGTTGAACCAACACAATATTTGCTCAATCCCATTCTTCCTTTGGAGAGTGTTAGGATTAAAGTCATCAATCTAATCATTTAAAACCAAATATTTTGTTCAAGAAAGTAGAGATGCAATTTCAAACACTGCTTCAAATATATGTTTAAAAATATTTTCTATATTCTATTTTCATTTCAAAATAATTCAAATAGCATTATTTAAAAAAAAATCAAGGTTCCCATAGATCCATAAAAGCATGAGAACTTTTGTAAATACAAATCTTGTAGGCCCTATAAAATCCCAAAAGCATTTCATAAGAAAAGGGAAAAAACCATGGTCACATACATTTCATAACACAAGGGAAACAATGAACTCCTAATAAAAGAAGCAAACAACAAAATTAGACAAATACCTATTAGCTTAGGAGTGAAACCTTCACCTGAGAACACAATGTCACAAGCATAAACAATTGTAGAAGTGAAAATCTAGTGGTCCTTAGATACTCTTAATGCATGTAATAATAAAAGGACAAGTGAAACTAATCAAAAAATTCCACCAACAATAATTTCAACATGAAAACATATTTCCATGTACATTTGCACTGAATTCTCTATGTAGAAGAAATTCATTACGATCCCTAAGCCTACATAAACATAAAAACTAGACTCACAACATATATTATATTAAATTTACTAACCAAAAACTGCATATCCTTGCTCAGTAACCGCCTAATAAATTTATATTCCACTTAAAGCATTGCATTAATACAACTTGTCGAAACCAACGATTCTAATTGCATTAGTCAACAAATAGCCCTCCAAATGAAAAAACTCACCTATCCAGAGATTGATGTAATCACACATTCTTATTTGACTCCAATTGTGATAAGATGTTTGCAATCTAGTTGAATTCTGATTCCTAAGAACATTTTTCATGGGATGAAAGAACCATTGAGAACAAAGATATATAAATACTATGTAAAAATATGACCATGTTCCATGGTCAACCAACATATGTAGTATTGAAATCATAAAATTCATAGAGTCGATAATTCATCAACAAGAGGAGATGCATCTTTAAGCAAAAATCAAATAATCCTTCTAAGTTGTTTGTTTCCTTTTTGCAAGTCATTTTTTACCATTTACTAAATTTGTCCATAACTATTTTACTAAAAACAAAATCTTGGTCCAAAGAAGCATAGGTGTAATGCCTCGAGAGTCCTAATGCACTTCAAAACAAAAAGGAAGCAATGAATTCATAGGAAAACTAGAATTTGAGGGCATTCAAATTACTTCTTTGATCTCAACATTACTATATGCATTATGTTCCTCAATTTAGTGAACTACGGAATATATAATATGAAGACACGGGGATCAATGCTTATGTTGGGATTAACAAGATTCCATGCATTTTTTCTAGCTCTTTAGGTATAAATTTTGAGTAAAGAATCCCAATCATCTAACTGGATCAAGACACTTACAAGACATCCAAAAAATTATTGTTCTTATACAAATCAAAACAAGTATGATACTTCATTAAAGTATAGATAATTGTAATATGAAGCAAGTTATTAGAATGCATCTAGATGACTCCAAGGTCCTCTCTAAGGTAGAATTCTTCAACATAAAACCATCAGCTCATTCCACTGTGTGTTGGATATAAAACACCAACTTTCTTATGGTTGAGGAAGTTACATCCAAAGAGTTCATACACTGGAAAAATGGCCATAAGAAAACAACCACCAAAGAATAACCAACATGAGTAACTTGTCAAGCTCTAGAATTAGACACTAAAATAGAGGAGAAACCCAAGCCAAATCATATTTTGTCAAACAAATCGAGACACTAGAACCAAACTCTTGAAGAAGAGAGAAAAATGATCACAAATCAAAGGATAGTAGACTAGAACCCCATCTAGACGTTGAAACAATAGCAAAAGCAGCAACACACAAACCTAATAGCAGTTTCCCATATCAAAAAAAATAAAAAGACAATGTCATCAAGCATATCATCAACTGCACATTGCCACCAGGAAATATGCTTTGCAAAAGGGATAGTCACGCACTGAAATGGAAACCACCATGCCCACCATGTCGAAAAAGGAAACAAAACTAGATTCACAAAGTAGAGAAAAACATGAGCTCCTATGAAGACATTAAAACAACAATGGAAACACCAACAAGTAAACCCAATAGAAATCTCAAGACATGGACAAAAGAACAAAATCAATTGATATCATTGTTGCCACCATCCCACATAAGAAACATAACAAAAAATCCAAAGCACTATAAAAAAACCAAGAAGCAAACCCACCAATAATGTCCCTAAGCTAATGTGAGTCAAACTCAACATGTAAGTCCTCTTTGTAAAGCATAAGATGTTGCATGAAATAAAAGCAAAATAAGCCAATAGTGGTTAAAAGTACTTTTTTGTAAGGTAAAGCACCCACAAAAGCTTTGAACATGTAACTTGTTATAGTTTGTTTTTGTTTTCTAGTTTGAATCGTATGCTTATCATAAAACATGATTTTTCTTATTGCTTTAACATTTTTGAGCTTGGTTTTTTGCTAGTAGATTTTTGTTTATGATTGATTTTATAAGTTTTCTTTTTAATTTTGTAGATTTCATAGTTTTTTATGGGATTATAGGATGTATGTATTTATGAAAGGTTCTAAAGAAATATCATAAGGTTTTATTAAAATCTATTTACCAAAATTTAACACATTGTTTTGAGTTTTGGTTAAAAAATCATTAAACAGATATTCTTGTAGTGCAAGCACACAAAACGTGAACATGGGCCCTACAAGAAAATTGTGCTTTTGAAAAAAGTCATGATTTTGCACGTGATTTCCAAAATTTGTGCATGAGAAGAGTTTTTCACACCTGTTGAGGAGTTTGATACGTGTTTAGGCCATAATAATCATTATGACAAGTGTTGTAAGATCAAGAAAAAAATTCATTTGGGTAAGTTGCAGTTCTCCATAGGTTAGAGGATACAGATCATTTAAACAACAATGATTGTGCATGATGAGGATAATTCGCTATCAATAACATATTTACTGAATGCATGAAGATCACAGAAACCGTATGGAGACCTAGCAGTTCGTGGTTGAAGAATGAAGATGGTTGGCTATTTAGGGTTTGCAGGGTAAGTGTTTGGCGTGGTCGTGGCAGTTAGAGACAGACTTAAGAAGGATATTGGACACCTAGGAAGACAAGAAAGCTGATTTTTGCAACCAAATTCATTATTAAGACATGTATGAAACGAATTACTGACATGCTCCATGAGTTCGGGTTCGCTTTGACAGAGGATTAGTTATTGCTGTTAACTAAGAAAATAACAAGGGTTTAATTTTCTCAGCTTATGATTGACTGTTAAAATAACAAACATTCAAATAGTTTTAAACTCTTTGCTGAAGAAAGCACAATTAAGGTCAATCACCCAGAATGAAGAGAAGTGGGAAAACAAATAGGGCCGAGCCTTCAGATATGTCTTGGGTTCAAACATTTTGTGACTATGCAAGGTTATTTTCATAAGCAGGTTGGTTGAATTATTTTGAGAAAATTGATGGCCATTATACAAAGGTTTCATACAAATTTGCTTAGGGATTAGACAAAGACATAGTCACATTTGATACCCTAAAAATTGAGCTGACTAGAGAGCTAATAGCAGAGGCTACAGGAATTCTTGATGAAGGTGAGTATTGGTTCAAGAAGGTATATTTTACCTTTAATTCAGAGAATTACTTGCTTCCAAATGTTGTTGCGGACTAGGGTAAAGGAGTACATATACAGAAGTTCAAACCAGAGTGGAGAGAACCAATCAAAATCCTGCAAAGCCATGTAACTTGTGAAGGAAGATATGCCTTTGTGTTTAAATATCATTTCAGGTTTCTGCAGCATTTAAATCATGAATCAAAGATGAACCTTCCTTTCTTTTTCCTTAATGTCTGCAAAATATGTCCAGTAGAGTAAAGGAGCATCAATATCATACTTAGCAGTCCATATTTCATCATGGTCTGATAAAGTTAATCATAAGTATAGTGCTCCAAAAGAAGGGAAAGACCTGGGACTATTTTTTATTCTGGTTTGGGTTTCAAAGTGAGAAAGAGGACCAATAAAAAAAAAGATAGGTGAACAAAGCACATAATTTAGTCAAAAAATTGAAGAAATAGGTCATAGTCGAAATAGAAGAAGATAGTGTATAAGAAAGTTCTATGACACAAAGGGTTGAAAATCCTGAAAGTGAAAAACATAATAAAGCTGATGAAGATGAACCATCAAAGGTTCAAACGCAGGATTTAAATCATGTAGAAAATACCCTTAATGAAGAAGTAAACCAGGGAGTAGATGAAAACTTGTTAGAACAAGAACAAGTCCATACAGGAGTACATTCAGAAAGTAAGGAAAGCCCACTGATTGATAAAGCTAGGGTTGACAGTGCACAGGGTTCACAACAATAGTCTAAAGAAAAGCTGGTGTCATAGGGAGTCAAAAGGAAAGTGGTTCAGCTTGCAGCCATTAAGCACCAAGGAAAATATTTGAGCATGCTGGGAAAGATAGGGGTAGGCTAGAGACCTAAGACCCGACCTTCAAGAAATAACTCAACAAAATCAGGAGTTATCAAAAAGAGTCGAAGACCTAGAAGCTAAGCAGTAGAGAACCAGGAGGAAGACTCAAGCTTTGGAAGGGATAGCCCTTTTGGCAGAGGCTACTAAAGATTTGTAAAATGCTTTAAGTGATAGTTGTTGTTAGTTAATTTTTGTAAAGAAATTAGTTTTGTTTGAACAACTTTACTTTGTTTAGTGATTCGATGGTATGACCTAAAAGGTAGTTATTCAGTTAGTTAACTATTTTCGATGTAACCAAGATAAAAGTAGGACTATGGAATGAAGGAGGGTTTGAATTTTGTACAAGGGGATGCTATCAAGCTATTGTATACAGAGCTAAGTTTCAAAAAACTCTTATGCATGTTGGATTACTGATTATGTTATATATGCAATCTATAAGCCCATTTTATCTTCTATGCTGGTTTCATTTTTGATTAGTGTGATCACTCAGTTTATGAATTTATTTCTTGTTTAAGGTTATTTATCATGGAATGCTTATGAACTATGGATGAAACTCAGTAATGTTCTTATGCTGTTTTGGTTATGTTTCATATATTATACATCTCGGTCTTACATTGTTGCATGATTTAGTATTTGTCTTAACCTTATGAGTTTTTACCCTCTTGTTTACAAAGTGCAAAACCAAAACCCTAAAAAAACATGTTTTAATTAGTTTTATTTTATGAGATTGTGTTGGCTTGTTCTTTAGTAGTGTGAGAACAATTTCTGGCACTAACATAACCTTTCATTTTAATTTTTTCTTAATTACTCATTTTCAATTGCTATAACCTCGTAGACCTAAATACTTATTTGCTACTATGTCAAATAGAGTTACCTACTTGGAACTATTTTTTATAAAGAGAAAAACTATATGGCATATATCCTACTATACATTGCCATCAATACGGAGTTCTTCTTGGTTGCGATGTAAAAACATGCAGACAATACTAGAGGAGCCCTAGGGAAATACCTTCTTGGTTGCGATGTAAAAACATGTAGATAGTACTAGAGGAGCCCTAGGGTTCTTGGTTGCGATGTAAAAACATGCAGACAGTACTAGAGGAGCCCTAGGGAAATACCTTCTCGGTTGCAATGTAAAAACATGTAGACAGTACTAGAGGATCCTTAGGGAAATAGTAGCCAGTAGCCATACATATAACCTTTTATTGACCTTTTATTGATGAGACTTGTAGGCTACCTTTGGGATAGAGGTTTACTTTGATGAGTTTTGGGATGTTTCGGTCTTTACTAAGTCACAAGTTATTGGTATATTTAGCTTGCGGACTAACTGGATTAGTTGTCAATTAACAAGGATTGGATTGGGTTGAGTTCCGCAGATTGACCTATTTGTCGGACCATTTGCACCGATCGGATGACCAGCAACCTCTGATGTGACTGCTCACGCGAGCCAGGTTGTGTGATTGGTGCAAATGGTCGGTTAAGTAGTTTACTCCGAGTTCGGCCGATTAGATTAGATTTGATATGGATAGGATATATATGGACAAACATGTTGAAAAATAAAGGATATATATGATCAATTTAAATTGATTGTCGGTTAAGACAATTTTACAAGGTAGCATAGGATATTCGTATGGAGGATTAGATTTGATTTGGATAGGATATATATGGACAAAAATGTTGAAACTTTTAGGATATCTATGATCACGATGGAAAAAACGAATTTAAATTTTACAGTGTAGCAGTAAAATCAACCAACTGTTACTGTCGCAATTACTACTGTTACTGTGAGATTATGGAAAAGTTTTCACGGGGACAATGAAATAAAAAGTTACAGCAATTGAAATCAAGCAGCAAGGTAAATCGAGCGCCTACAAGATCAATGTGGAGATTCCATAAATATGTGTTCCGCAGACAATTTTCTACGGAAGAAAATGATCTCTCGTTTGTACCGGAGGAGGATTTCGCAGCTGGGTGAAAATGATACAAGAAGAGTTATCCATTCCATCAAAGTTGACCTTTCACTGTCTTTGGCGTCTTGTTTTTACTTTATGAGGCTGCTTTTTGACAGCGTTAAGGAAAATGTCGCATCGGCTGTAATGACTGTCCTTTGATCTCTGAATTCACTATTGATAGTTATCCACTGACCAAATCGAATCCCTTTGAAATGCACCTGATCAAATCCCCTACGGGAGTACAGAATCCCAGATTGATCTCTTTAGCAACAGGGGAATTGTTTGAGTTTTTGATACAGCGCAACAACGGGGATTAATCCTGAACCCACATTCTAAAGTTTGTCATGGCAATCTCACCCAGTAAATGTAAAAGCAGACTTTTGTTTTTTTTAAAAGACATCTACCCATACATAATTACAGTGAACTTGTAGCTCAGCCAGTCATTTACTCTCTATCTGAACCTCTGCATGTTCAGACTCCCTGGACCACTGTATGGCCATGGAAGACTACAATGGCCTTGAGCATTTTACATATTCTCCTACTCGCCCAGAGAGCCTATCAGTACGCAGTAGGCGCCCTACAATACAATCGCTTGCCGAGAGTGCCAAGTTTTCCCCACCAAAATTTGAAACAATTATAAATTCATTAAAATAAATTTACAGTCTACAAAAATACTTAAAAAATACTGCCAAATTAATTATTTAATGTCATTCAATTAAATTTGGACCTAATGGTTAAAAACATGTGTCTCAACAAAATTATAAATTCATTAAAATAAATTTACAATCTACAAAAATATTGCCAAATTAATTATTTAATGTCATTCAATTAAATTTGGACCTAATGGTTAAGAACACGTGTCGTGACATGTTCAATTTGAAGAGAGGCCTAACTCATCTCTCAATTTGAAGAGAGGCCTAACTCATCTCTCAAAGTATTTGCACATGCTTGGTATATGACTTATTGGTATATGTGGTTTGCCACTTTTGTGGTGAAAGACCTGTTTTTTGGATAAGACAAGAATTGAGTTGTTGTCACTAAAGATAGGAGTTGGATCCTTTATTCTCCACTAGTTTGCTTCACATGATGCTAAATTGTTGGAACATATTATGTTTTTTTGAAAATATTGTGACAATGGGTTGTTTCTTGAAAGAGCCCATGACATTAAAGTTGTACCCACCCAAATTAAATGCATATGCATAAGTCCTTTTCATATCATTAATGTTGTTTACAAAATCTATATACCCAAGAAGTACATTATCTTCATAAGTGCAATACCAAATTCCATAATCTATTGTCCTTGCAATGTATCTCAAAACTCTTTCCTACCATCCAACAACAATCAAATATGTAAATGAACACTTTTGCATACATAATATATGGTTGTAAGATACATGAGATTTCCTATAAACCTTTTATATGTGTAATCAATTATTGGTCCTTATTTTATTTTATTTTTTTTATCTTTGCACCTTGGTTTGCATTTGTCCATTTTTGAACCTTTTCAAAATATGTGACATGCTTCTTTTGACAAATAAAACTGCCTTATCAAGATTTTTCAACTTCAATTCCAAGAAAAAAGTTTGTGAGGTTGAGATCAGTTATTTTAAAATATTCTTTTATGGTTGTATTAGACTCAATAAATAGCAAGTTACATCTCTACATCATATCATCCACATAAAGACAAATTATTAAAATATTATCTTGTTGAGCTCGTTAACTTTTTTTAGTATAAAGTTTGGGCTCATTATTTCTCTTGTTGAATACATTGTTGAGAAAATAGGAATCAATGCAAGTGCACCAAGTTATTGGAGCTTGTTTCAAGCCATACAAGGCTTTCTTTAGATTCTACACCTTGTGCTCTTGACCTTTGATTTCATATCTTCGTTGATGATTTACATAAACTTTCTCCTCTAGTATGTCATTCAAGAAAGGGGACTTGACATCCAGTCGATAAGCAAGCAACTTATTTTGGGCTGCAATTGCCAATACTACTCTTATTGTATCTAACCTTGCTACAGGGGCAAAGGTTTCTTCAAAATCAACACTAGGTTGTTGAGCAAATCTTTTTGCTAGAAGTTTGGTTTTGTGCTTCTCCATTACACATTTCTCGTATAATTTTTTTTATAAACTTATTTAACTCTAGTGTTGGTTTTATCTATGGGAAGATCTATAATATCCAATGTATTGTTTATTTTAACTGCTTCAATTTCTTTATTCATTGCTTGAACCTATTTTCATTAACAACTTCATCAAAATATATGGGTTGACATGATACTAGGGAAAAATGTGTTTACTGATCATCAAGTTCATAAATTTCTTGTGAACTTCTTGTATTTGTTCCTTAGAGAAGCTATATTATGATCTGAGTTATTGTAACACACCCAATACCCTCCTTGATTAGTTGGAGCGTCAAAGTAGATTTTTCTTTCTTTCTTTACCTTTTAACAACATGAACAACATATATTAATGCTTCGATATCCTCATTAGCTTTAAGCATTTAACATAATGTACAAAATATACAAAATAATGTAATGATGTTCCCATCTTATAATATCTACTTGCATCTATTTTATACCATTAGAAAGCACACCTAGTTTGTGTTACTCACCTATCCTAAACTATGCATTCAATACATCAGTATAAATGCATCCCTTCTTCACCCTAAATATGCAATACTTTTATATTTGTTATGACCAATAACAACAACGTCGGCATTACATTATCATTTGATCTCGATTGCACTTATTGTAGCACACTTCATAGTATTTACTTGTTTTCATGGACTTTAAATTTTATAAAACTATTACTGAAGTTCAATAAATTCAGTGAGCATACACTTGAGTTTTAACACACAAAATCCTTTCCCAAACTCATTGTCCTTATTCAAAAACTCCAGAAAACTATTCATGATGAAAATATAACTTTAACTAATTTGTCATATCAACAACAGTTTGCTCTGCAATTTGACTCCAATCGAAACCTAATGAGGAACATGTGCATAACATTACATAGAATTAACAACCCTCCAATCATATTATTAGTCGCACATTCATTTTTATCATTGGAGAATGAAGACTAGTTATATGTGAACATTGGATGTAAAGTATATGTGCGACTATAAATGGGTCGGTTGTACAAATACATCAACTAAAATTCTGTACTCTTTCTATAACATAATCAATCCCGTAACTTTCTTTTGTTTGAGAGACTTTCCCAAATCACTTTTCTATAGCATATATTTTCTTCAAAAGCACCACATAAAAATTCACTTGTTAGAATTTCAAGATAACTAATAATTTTTTTTTGGGTATAATAGCAAAATAATAGAGAGAGTTTCTTTCCAAATAAAAAAATTCAAGCTTTGTCATATATATATATATGAATGATACCTTTGCCACTTATTTCAAACCTATGTGTATAGGTGGTGATTATCGTTTGTTCACCAATTAAAAGTCATTTGCATATTCGTATAGACCTATAAGACTATAGTATTCATCAACAAAACCCTTTTACTTATAATCACATATAGAAGTATTCTTGCTTAGCAAGCATTAAAATTTAGAAGATACATCTTTTCTTTAGAATCTATAAAAGATTACGGATCTTTTCTTTAGCAAAGTACTTTCAAAATTTTAAAGAGTGTTACTTAAAGTCCTATATGGTTTATTACAACTATAGAATTAGATTTCATCTCTGAAGGGTTCCATTTATTATAACTTGTACATAGACAAGCTCTTCTATGTTTGATTCAACCAATATACTAAGCATAAGTATCTTAATTTCAAATTGGGAATGTATAACATAGTATTAAAATCTATTTAAGAGAATTTTGTGCATATTATTTGTATGCATCCATTAAAGAATATGTCTACAAGTATCTAAGACTTGATTTTCTTTCTTTCCATAAACTGCGGAGAAGTCGCAGTTTACTTAACACAATTGTGGCAAAGTAGTGGTGTCGTAAGTCTACATACTCATCACTGTAAACAATAGACTAATGGGTGGTCGGCTGAGACAATCAGCTGCGGCATTTTCTTTACATTTTCGATACTTAATTACAACCTAAAATTGTTGCAGGTAATTAATCCACTTGAGTTGTCGAGTTGTTTGTAGTTTCGACTAGGACAAAGCGAACTAAAAAGGTTTATGGCCAGTGAGAATGATCGTTTCCTTTCCAAGAATGTAGTGTCTCCATTGTTTAAGAGCTTGTACAATGGCGTACAATTGTTTTCATACATCGAATACCTTCTAATAGTGTCGTTGAAAGTTTTGGAATGAAACAGGACTAGGTGACTTGACTGAGTGATCACTGTGTCGAGAGCATAGCACGATGCATCTGTCTCAATCTCAAAGGGTTGATGCAAATCAAGTAACACAAGTACCGTTGCAGTAAAAAAATTGTTTTTGAGTTGTTCAAAAGCTTGTTGTTGTGCCGGTGTCTATTTAAAGACATTTTTCCTATTTCTGTTAGTCAACTGATTCAAAGGCCATGCGATGTGGATGAAGCTAAGTATGAACCATCGATAGAAATTATCCAAACCAAAATTTGTTGTGTCAGTGTCTATTTAAAGACATTTTTTCCATTTCCTTTAGTCAACTGATTCAAAGGCCATGCGATGTGGCTGAAGCCAAGTATGAACTGTTGATAGAAATTCGCCAAACCAAGAAAACTTCTTAGTTCATGAGTGTTTTGAGGAATGGGCCAATCTTTGAGGATCTGTGCCTTTTATGGATCGACATGAATTCCTGGAGAGTCAATTACATACCCCAAATATTTGATGTTGGTCATCGCAAATGAACATTTGTCCATGTTCATATATAGCCGATTTTGCTGAAGAGTGTTGAAGTTGTCTGACATGTTCTTCCCATGATCAACTGAAAATCAAGATATTGTCGAGATAAACAATGACACACTTGTCGATGGAAGGTCATAGAAGGTCATCCATATATCTCATGAAGGTTGTAGGTGCATTGGTTAAGCTAAAAGGCATGACTAGCCATTCAAACAATCCTTCCTTGGTCTTGAAATTCGTTTTCCATATATCAGTGGACTCGATCAAAATTTGATGATATCCCGACTTAAGGTCGAGCTTCGTAAAGAACTTAGCACCTTTTAGACATTCGATGAGTTCGTCTATCCTTGGAAGAGGGTATCTATTCTTTATTAAAATTTTGTTGAGATCTTGATAATCGATGCACATGCGCCAAGTCTCTTCTTTCTTCGGAACTAGGATGACTAGACTTCCACAAGGAGAGGAGCTAGGGTAGATACAACCTTTTTTGATCAAATCCCGTATTTTTAGGTGAATATCTTCGTTCTCGAGAATGGATCTTCTGTAAAAAGTTCAATGGAGTGCTTCACCTGAAAATGCATAGGTACTCCATTCAAATCTTGAAATATGTTCCTGTATTCCTCAAGAATGTGGTCGATTTGTTGTTGTTGTCAAGAGCTGCGCTGGTCGGTGAGTCAACTTATTACTACAGTCTTCTTGCATTGCTAAGGCTTTATTATGATTAATGCAAAATTTTGAGCATGATTGATAAGCTTCTTTGTTTGTTTGATAGATATCATATCAACTGTTGATGTGGTTTTCTGCTCTGGTATGTCGTACCATTGATTCTGAATTTTGACAATCACCTTCTGAGGCCGTGACTGATACATGTACTATGTCGATCCTAAAGGTAAGGTTTTCTGAACATGGCATCGGATATGGAAAGAGGTGCCACGTTTCATATTCAAAAGGGTTAATAAAGTAGGTGAGTCTGCATTGGCGTGTGACCCTTAGCTCCTCTCCACCCTTCATCCAACCGATGTTGTAAGTTTGTGGATGTGGAGTGGTGACAAGACAAAGTTTCTTCACAAGATCTTCATAAACAAAGTTCTTTTGGCTACCATTATCCACAATCAAATGTAATGGAGCTTTTTGAACCCATATCCATGTATGGAACATGCGCTCTCGTTCCTCCTCGTCGACGATAGTCGAGCCTGTCAGAGTGGTTGAGTTCGAAGCCAAGAGGGTTGATGCATCTGGATAATATTATGCCAAGGTTATGTCGGACAAGTCGGATGTCAAAAATTTTACGAAAAATGTCTTTCGAGCGTTGCATTCTGACATATCATGCGATGTTGAATTGCGATAATCACACCATTTCCTGGAAGGAGCTTGTTTGATGCGATCCTTCTTGGCTTTCTAAATTTTATTCTTGTGATGATTGCGCTTTGGTGGAGTTGGCTTAGACGGGTGCTTAAACTTGTTGGAGTAGGCTGGTGACTTTTTTCCGGATGTTCGACCTGTTGGCCTATTCGCGAAACATGCTTTTCCTTTCTATTTAGATTCAAGTTTGTTGGCGTAATGAAATGCATCCACAAGTGTACTGACTGTAATAAATTCCATCTCTTGCTAAATGTATGGGGATAATCCATTGACGTACTTCAGGACAAGCAATTTCTCTTCTTCTTGGACGCCAAGTCTAGCCATGAGTCGATAGAACTCATCGATGTAACTCTGCATGAACTGGTCTTTCCATTACCTTAGCTGCTGCCACTTCTTATACTATTGTTCAAGATATTTGGGTAGGTAGAACTCCTTTCGGACGTATTCGACAAATTTTACCCATGTGTCTATGGGGTCACCTTCTTTTTCCATCTTAGTCAATAAATTCTCCCACCAATAGTGTATGCAGGTTGACATCTTCAAGGACGCAATGGTGATATTTTCCGCTTCGGAGAGTTGATTCACGGAGTAGTACGATTCCAGTTGTTGTAGCCAATTATCGGTGGATTTTGCGTCAATGTTGCCATCAATATTAGGTATGTCTAGATTGATTTGCACTTTGAAGGGGATGATTTTATCGGAGTGAGGTCACGTCGAGGATTCTTCGAATTTCGAAGCAAATCACATGCGAATCTCGCTGAACTAGGCAAACATTTCGGTTTGTTGGCGATACAATGCTTTTTTTATGAGTTGCTATGTCTTGTCAGTTGCATGTCTATTGGATGCTTTTTCGACCCTCTTTTCTGAAGTCAAAGGAAGTGTGTGCTTGTGTTGCTGAGTTTGTGAGCATGTTTGAACAAGTATAAGTTAAATAACTTTGATGGAAGTGATGATGTAACTTAAGCTCTGAATAAGATCAAGCTCTGATACCAATGATCTAGGTCATGCCCAGGTGCATGTTGGGGACACCAGTCAACTGAATGAGTCAAGTACTGTTATGATGGAAGCATATAAAATGAACAAGTAAAATAGGAAATACACTATATCGACAAAAAGTATGCGCACACACAATATACAAGAATTTGAACCAATTTCTATTATTACTTCTTCTCCATGAAGGTTGGTCGATTGCTACAATATTGTACATATTTATATAGAATACTGAGATGCTTGGGTGACTACCCATTACGTTCAGTTACAAGAAGTTATAATGGTTCAAAAGTTCAACTGTTGCAGACAACGGGAAGACAGAGACATTATGTCGATGTTCGGAAGTCGTCGGTGCCGACAAGGCGTGGTAAGATGTTGTATGTCGAGCACGAAACCTGTCGAGGTTGTCGAAGTCAGTTGTGTCGAGGTTAGGACTTGTCTAAGCCGATGTTGAACCTGTTGAAGCAATTGAAATAGTCGAAGTGCTAGACTTTGTCGAAGTTCGACAATATGCCAATTGCTCATTGGATCATAATACAATGCCCCAATTACCATGACTTTGATCTGGCAAAAAATCTACTTGTGTTTACCAGACCAACCGCCTTTTCTCATGTTTCCATGGGCAGTGCCACAGACCCTATGGGTAACTTCATCTCCTTTTTGTGCAGCCATGTAATATTTAAAGAATAAACAATATAATAATACAACTACAAGATCAAGCGTACAACCTAGTTCAAAACTCCAACAATTAATTCAGACACACGAAGCTAGTTAACAATTACTCATTTCATTCGATTAAAATTAACTGAGAAATTTGCTTATTACATTTACAAGTTTTTGGGAAGCTCTAACTATCAATTAAAAAATGTACAGAAAAATAGAAATTTAAACGGTTCCCCTCGATGTAAGACAGTGTGTTACATTTATCAAATTACAAATCACAATTACATGAAGCTCTCTTCCCTTTATCCTTCCTTTATGGAACTTTTTTTTTTCATTATTGTTATTTTTTAATACTTTGTTTGTTTTATTTATTTATAATTTTTATCATATTAAAATTAAAATTCTATGAACAATAAGCACTAGGCAGCGCAACATTGAATGTTGCTATCTGCACTGTGAGGTGGAGTGCTTATTAGTGCTTGATGCTTGAGATCCAATAGCAACCAAATATTCGCTTATCACTATTTAAAATCCAACAACCACTAAAACACCCGCCACAATATTAAATTCTAAGCTACCAAATACTTATTGCTTACCTTAAAACTCTCTACCCAAAAAGAAAGATAAAAAATACAGTTCTAAAATAATAAACTTCATTGACTAAAGAAATGGAGTGGAGCTTTTCCAAATGGTACCACGCATCCCACTTCATTGATGGTAAAATTTAAAACTCAATCTCTATCTCATCCGTGTTAGAAATACTTCTTGGAATGACATAAAACTAGCATAGATCCATTTAAAAGGGGATCTGCCAAGCACAGAGAGTGATCAAATCTCTCAAAATGCAAACCATTTTTTAGACTGAAAATGTGTAATCTAATTTTTATGGTTTTAATTTATCTAATTTAATTTATCTAAGCCAACAAGTTATTTTTAATAATATTTTATTATTTTTTATAAAAGATAGGTGTCAAGTTTATGATGAGCACAGAAGGACTTACACATCTCTCCTATGCTGGACTATAGAATACACCTCTTTAATGTAGAAAGCTGTGATTAACTATGATTTTTCAGAACTAATCTCAGTCGTTCACTCATCTCTTCCACAGCGTGCATCCTGATGTCCAACCTTGCACCGAACGGTTGTGATCACTTCATTGAATTAATCTTCGTCGTTCTCGCTCCTCCTTCCCACCGTGCATCTTGATACTTCCCTTTGCGGAAAATGGCTAGGATCTGATGGTTTCCTCCCTTCTCCTGCCAACGGCTACGTTTTGTCATGCAATAATCGAACGAAACAGGCTAAAACGAAATAGATTTTATCATCTTTGAAATATATTTTAATTTCAAATTTATCTATCCAGATTTTATTACAGTTAAAAACCATTGGAAACACGTTTGTTTAGACTTTCAAAGATCTAATATCATATCATTTTGAAAACAAATTGACTACAATTTTAGGTATAGGACTTTGTACTATGTATATCTTACTGCTACTTGTTGAGTTTTCAAAATTGCTTTCAGTTATTGCTGCCTTATGACAAATAACTTAGATTTAGATTTAACCTTTTTAAATCTAATTTTATTTGAAATTTTAGAGCTTTCTATGATAGAAGGTGTTTAAGTTTTCAAACTTTTTGTTAGTCAAAACCGAGTTGACTAAACTTGAGTTTACCGCTCAATTAATATTAAAAATTAAATATTTTCACACCGACCTTTTTTTCCTTTTTCCACTTGTCGGGTGAAACTTCTCTAACTCCCGACTAGACAAGTTTATAAATTTTAGTCAGACTTTCGACTCGACTAAATTTACTTCGACAAGTTCTTACTTGTCGATTCTACCGACCGGTTTTTACCTTGACCACTTGTCACCTCCAAACCAGCTGACCTCTTTGACCTCTAAGTCAGTTGACCTCTTCGACCTCTCAAGTCGGCTGACCTCTTTGACGTCTCAAGTTGGATGACCTCTTCGACCTCTAAGTCGGCTCACTTGGTTTGGTCGAAATCTAGATTATTTTTCTTAGTCTAAAAGACTTAAGAAATTACAAATGCTTTTCACTTGTGAGTAAGATGAAATAAAATAGACACATTAACAATTCCAAAGAACTTATAAAACATATACCCAAATATGTAGGAAGACTTGAGTCGACCAATGTGCAGTTAAACCTGGAACATTCACGGGATGAGAGATTTAAGGATTCTTGTTCTTTCACTCAAATGGTAACTATAAAAGAAATTTACACAAGTAAATCTAGAAATATTGTGCGGCTAAATAAACATGCATTTAACCAAAAAATATTTCTTATATATATAACTTGTGCGGAAATAACAAAGGTATTACAAACTTGTCTTTCTAGACTTGTCAGCTCACCAACTAATCCTTTTACAGAGCTTTGGCTCTTCGACTGAATCACATACACAGAAGCTTGAGCTTCAACTTCTCTTTTCTCACCCTGGAGTTCTCTTGTGAGTTCTATTGTCCAACATGATTTACAATTTGCTTCTTCTATTTATAGGCAACCTAAAAATTGCTTCTACATGAATCGACTAACTCACCATTTAAGACTGTAATAACTCTCTACATAACAACTTAGCTTCAGAAATTAGTTCAACTGGCTTACATTACCGAATTGTGGACTCTTCCCTCTTGTCAAACTGACCGACAAGATCTTGACTAATACAGACTCTGATAGAGTTGGCTGAGAGTTAGGTATGGATCTGCAAGTGATTAATATTTCCAACACTCCCCCTTAATTATGAGCAGATGGGGATTTTTTTAAAACAAATTTACAAAATGTTTCAGATCTTAGACATGCTTTGTTTATGACAGAGTTCACTGTGGAGAACTTGTTATTACAAGATAACTACGCAGATACTGGAATGTATCCTTTGCCAATGGTTTTTTAAAGATGTCTGCAAGTTGATCTTCAAACCTAAAAAATTCCAAACAAATTTCCTTGTTGTTCACCGACTCTCTCATGAAATGAAACCATGTGTCGATCTGCTTGGTTCTCTTGTGAAACACATGATTCTTTGATAATGCTATGGCTGAATTGTTGTTGCAGAAGATGGTTGTCATTTCTTGATGGTTCTGAGACAAGTCTTTTAACACTCTCCTCATCCAGATGGCTTGGCATGCAACACTTGTTGTTGCAACATACTCTTCTTCAGCTGAAGACAGAGTTACTATGGGTTGTTTCTTTAAAGCCCATGAAACAACACCTGTACCAAAATGAAATGTGTACCCAGATGTGCTCTTCCTATAATCTATGCTGCCTCCATTGTCACTATCAGTGTAACCAATGAGTTTAAAATTTCCTGAGGTTGAATACATAATACCAAGGTGTTTTGTGCCACTTACATACCTCATAATTATTTTACCTGCTTTCCAATGAGAGTCTTTGGTGACTCCATGAACCTTGAGAACAAACTTACTCCATACATAATGTTTGTTCTTGTCGCTGTCAAATACATAAGGCTTCCAACAAGCCTTTTGAACAGTGTAGGATCTACAATTGATCCTTCATCATCCTTGCTCAATTTTAAACCTGTTATTACTGGTGTTGGGGCTGTCTTGCAATTAGACATGTTAAATATTTTTAAAACTTCACTTGCATACTTTGTCTATGATATAAAATACCACTTTCAAACTGCTGAAATTCAATGCCCAGAAAAAACTTCATAAGCCCCAGATCAGTCATTTGAAATTCACTTTCCATGACTGCTTTAAAATCTGCGATGCCAAAATCACCAGTAAATATTAAATCATCTACATACATGCAAACAATTAACATCTTACCTTGCTCATCCACTTTGGTGTATAATGTCAGTTCACTTTCACTTTTGTGAAATCCATTTTCTGTGAGATAGGAATAAATCCAACTGTACCAAGCTCTAGGAGCTTGCTTCAAACCATAGAGTGCCTTTTTCATCCTGTACACTTTATGCTCTTGACCTGGAACTTCATACCCTTGTGGCTATTTCACATATACTTCCTCTTCTAGATAGCCATTTAAGAATGCCGACTTGACATCCATTTGATAAACATTCCATTTGTTTTGTGCAGCAATGGCCAAGACTGTTCTAACTGTATCCATGCGTGCAACAGGTGCAAATGTTTCATTGAAGTCTATGTTGGGTTCCTGTGTGAACCCTCTTGCTACCATTCTTGCCTTGTGCTTATGTACATTCCCATCAGCATCTTGCTTGGTCTTGCAAATCCATTTGACACTGATTACATCCTTGTGTTTTGGTACATCAACCAGTTCCCATGTCTGGTTCTTCTCAATGCATTCTATTTCTTCATCCATGGCTTGTGCCCATACTCCTTCTTCAACAACTTCTTCAAATGTTAGTGGATCATATATAGGAGAAAATAATGCAAAGAGAGAGAATGAATTTGGTGTACCAGCTTCATATATTTCTCCCAGACTTCTTGTCTTCATCGGTTCTGTCAATGTCGACCTTGACGAAATGCTTGATGGAGTCTGCTATCCTCTTGGTGTACTTGTCGGTGTAGCTTGAGCTTCTACTTGTGTCGATGGTCCTTGTGTTGAACCATGTCATGGTGTCATGGGAGTCGACGGTGTTGCGATCGATTAACTTACATGTGGTGTTTGAACCACTTCCTCTTCCATATCATCATTGTCGACATTCGACACAATCTAGACATTTATGTCGACGGTTCCATCCCATGATTCATTCTCAACAAATTGAACATCTCGACTGATTATCACTTTCCTTATGTCAGGATCATACAACTTGTATGCTTTTGTGTCTTCTGAATAGCCGATAGAAATAAATTTATGTCCCTTCTTGTCTAGCTTCCTTCTCAAATCATTTGGAACATGAGCATATGCAACACAACCAAAACATTTTAAATGAGAAACACTATGATTCATACCTGTCCATGCTTCTTGAGGAACTCTGTTCTTCACACTCTTTGTCGGACACCAGTTCATAATGTAAATAGCAGTTGCGACTACTTCACCCCAATATTCATTTGGGAAATGCTTGGCTGCCAACATGTTGCGTGCCATCTCCATGATGGTTCTGTTCTTTCTTTCGGCAATACCGTTCTGTTGAGGTGTATACCGTGCAGTGAATTGTTTTTGTATGCCATGGGTCTTGCAAAAATTTATAAATTCATTTGAAACATATTCACCTCCTCTGTCAGTCCTTAAGATCTTGATGTGATGTCCACTCTAATTCTCCATGAGTGCCTTGAACTGCTAAAAATAACTAAATGCATCATATTTATGTTTCAAAAAATATACCCATGTTTTTCTTGAGTAGTCATCAATAAAAGTTAGAAAATACTTGCAGCCACCAATGGATGATGTTTGCATTGGACCACAAATATTAGAGTGCACAATTTCAAGTGGTGTGCATGCTCTATAGGACTTTTCGACTGGAAAAGTCTCTTTTTGTTGCTTGCCAAAGATGCAACCTTCACAAAACCTCTATGGTCTATCGATCAATGGTAATCCTTTCACCGTATTCTTTGTGTGCAGTAGCTTCATCCCACCAAAATTCAGATGTCCAAATCTGAAATGCCACAACCAGGATTCATCCTGAACTTCTGTCTGAAATGCAGCTTGCAAATTAGCACTGCCATTTTCTTTCTTGTCGAGGAGCTCGACTGTTTCTTTACTTTCTGCCTTGAATGCAGCTCCTGTCTTTTCCTTCCCTTTCATGTTGGGAACTATCCTCAATGGAAACAAGTGATTGCTTGTCATTGTCACTTTTGCTATCAGTTGGTCGCTTGGAAGCTTGTCTTTGATCACACACTGATCATCTTCCATATAGACTCTGTAACCTTTTTGTATCAACTGTCCAATACTTAGTAAATTATGTTTCATACCTTTGACATGATAAACATTAGGGATATACTTACTCTCCCCCTATTTGGTTAGAATATCAACAGTTCCTTTTCCTAAGACAGTAACTTGGACATTGTTTCCAAGTGTAACATCAGTTTGAACTGAATTGTCTACACTGGAAAATAATTTTAAATTACCAATCATGTGGTTGTTGCATCCTGAATCTAAGTACCATATGTTATGTGGACTTTCTTGAACAACATTGCATTCAAGTGGAGATGTCAATTCCATTAACATTGCACTTTTCGAAGTGCTAGTGCTGGTCGACTGACTTGGGATTTGCCTTCCTTAGTCATATCATTTCTTCCGGCATTCATATGCATAATGAACAAATTTCTTACAGTAATGACATTGAATTTTTGATTTATCAAACCTTTGGCCACTTGGCTAACTTGGGTTCTGATTATCTCCTCTACCATAGACATTTGCAGGACTTCTGCCTCGTCCTCCTCTTGAAGAACTTCTTCCTCTACCTCTGAAGTTGTTTCTCCCCCTGCATCTACCACGGATGACTGTGCTGCGAATGCACCTTCCAATGATGTCTGTGTTCTGCTGAGTCTATGTTCATGATTGATGAGTGAAGCTTGCAGCTCATCAATGGTAAATGTCAACATGTCTGTGTGTTCTTCTAAGGTCACAATGAAGTTTTCAAATCTTGGGGGAAGACTTCTGAGAATTTTTTCAACAACTCTTTGGTCTTCTATGGCTTCTCCATGAGATTTCAGTTGGTTTATCAAACCAACAACTTTGGTGTAGAATGTGTCTACAGTCTCTGAATCTTTCATGGACAGAGATTCAAAATCTCTTCTCAGAATCTGCAACTTGGATGTTCTTACCTTATCCAAACCTTGATAGGCGGTCTCCAATGTGTCCCATGCCTGCTTAGCATTAGTTTTTGCTACTACTCTTGGGATTATGCTTTCATGCATAGCTTGATGTATGTAGAACAGAGCCTTTCTATCTTTCTTCCTCTGTTCCCTTAAGACATCTTTGTCAGCCTGTGTGAGATTGTTAGATGCTGTCATGTCTGTTGGTTCTGCATAACCATGCTGGACTATCTCCCAAACATATTGACCTCTGAATAAAGTCTTCATAGTTAGAGACCATTATTCATAATTATTTCCTATAAAAATTGGAGTTTGCAATGAACGAGAAGTGGAAGCCATTTTTAATTTTTTAATTAACTTTCCTTAGAAAATTACTTTTCCACTTTTTAAGACAAGATTTCTTTCCTAAACCTTGCTCTGATGTAAACTTTGCTCTGATACGAGTTAGCCAAAACCAGGCCGACTAAACTTGATTTTACCGCTAAGTTAATATTAAAAATTAAATATTTTCACTCGGACCTCTTTTTCCTTTTTCCACTTGTCGTGAAAGTTGTCTAACTCCCGACTAGACAAGTTTATAAATTTTAGTGGGACTTTCAACTAAATTTACTTCAACAAGTTCTTACTTTTTGATTCTACCGACTGGCTTTTACCTCGACCACTTGTCACCTCCAAGTCGGGTGACCTCTTCGACCTCTAAGTAGGTCCACTTGGTTTGCTTGAAATCTAAAGAGTATTTTTCTTAGTCTAAAAGATTTAAAAAATTACAAATGATTTTCACCTGTGAGTAAGATGAAATAAAATAGACACATTAACAATTCCAAAGAACTTATAAAACATATACCCAAATATGTAGGAAGACTTGAGTCAACCAATGTGCCGTAAAACCTGGAACTTTCATGGGATGAGAGATTTAAGAATTCTTCTTCTTTCACTCAAATGGTAATTGTAAAAGACATTTACACAAGTAAATCTAGAAATATTGTGCTGTTAAATAAACATGCATTCAACCATAAACTATTTCTTATATATATAACTTGTACGGAAATAACAAAGATATTACAAACTTTTCGGCTCAACAACTGATCAACTTCGGCTCTTAGACTGAATCACATACACAGAAGCTTGAGCTTCAACTTCTCTTTTCTCACCCTAGAGTTCTCTCGTGAGTTCTATTGTCCAACATTATTTACAATTTCTTCTTCTATTTATAGGCAACTTGAAAAATTGCTCTACATGAATCGACTAACTCACCATTAAAGACCGTAATAACTATCTACCTAACAACTTAGCTTCAGAAATTAATTCGACTAGTCTACATTGCCGAATCGTGGACTCTTCCCTCTTGTCAGACTGACCGACAAAATCTGAGAGAGTTGCCTAAGAGTCACGTACGGATGTGCCAATGATTAATATTTCCAACACTTTTGAATTAAACTCACAATAAAAACTTTCTCCTAAATAAATATTAAGTTTATCATGTGCTAATAGAAGAATCTCTTGGCAAAAATATATGTATTATTTGACCATGCTATTGAGTTGAGTTCTAAAAAATTGAGTTTTAGATTTCAGCAATTATGTTTATAGACATTGAGATATTATTTGAGATTTCGGATAAATGTTTGAGAGGATCAATAAGATTAACCTAAGTTTAACAAGTGTACACCCATGATTCATTTCATGGTGCTCGTTTCTTGTTATCCTTAAATGTATTTTGATTCATATAGCTTATTTTATTATGTTTAACTGTATTTTGATTTATATTTAAATGAGCTTCGCTTAAAGGGTGGTTTAAAAAAAGGAAGAGATTTCGTGTCAAACATCTTTTTTTTTTGTGATATGAGAAGTTTGGAAGGTCAAGAATATGACTATCTTTGCTATGAAGGTGCACAAGATTGAGGTCAAACTGATGAAGACTATCTGATCTGAATGGAATTGTATTCCTTCCAATAGGTATTCAAAGGTTAATGTGTTGCCTACTCTAGTGTATGAGCATCATGTTGGATTCTTTGATGGGGCTGCCTAGGACTATGTGAAGCAGGGCTGTTTATAAAGTTTGGGAGGGACATTGTGTTGAAGGGCTGGCGGAAATCTAGAATTGGCGTTGCTAAGAGGTGGGGTGTGACAGCATTACAAGTTCGCAAGTTATATCAAGTGTTTGATGAAAGAATCCTCCTTTCTATCCTTTCATCATATTTCCAAAACATACAATGGGGTTGCAGATATTCTATCTAAGAAGGAGTTGGGTTCTATGGATGGCATAATTTTCTACAGGATTCTCCATAAAGGAAAGCTATGTAGGTCTGTTAAAAAAAAAAACATGCATAGACAAGGACTAGACTTGTTCTGCTATTTGTCACCCTGTTTTCCCACTTTACTAGGGGTTGTTGATGATGGTTGAGCATTTTTTGATGATGGTTTTGTATGGTTGGGGTTCTTGATACTTGTGATCTGTTGTTGAGGTTTACCTCCTTTTGTGTTAAGGATTGGATCTTTCAGTTTTTTCAGTCCCTTTTTAGATAAGGATTGAAATTCTGTCCTTTTTAATGTGGTTGTTGCTAGTTATTGACAAGGCTTTTTATAATAAAAAGTTGTTTTTTTTGCTGAAAAAAGAAAAGTAACAATTTGTTTTTGTTTTTTCAATTTTTTTAATAGTATTTGTTTTGTGTTTATATTAACTTTAGCAATCTAGTATGAATTTCTATCAACATTCATCTCTTTACTTTATCTCTTTACTTGGGCTGTGCTAGAAGGAGGTTATAATTTTGTTGATATAAACCATTGATATGAGCTGTCCTAGAAGGAGGTTATAATTTTGTTGATATAAACCATTGAGATGAGCAGATTTAAAATTTGGCAAAACCCTGTAACATCATCTCATTGAACTTGAATCAATTTTGAATGAATTTATATTGCATTTACAAAAGAATTGTCAGAGAAAATCCTCTTACGACAAAATTAGGTTAGCTAATGAGTCGTACTAATTGGAATGGAAAGAGTTGTGGCTGATGCAACTGATGTGGATAGAGCGACAGGTATTATTTCTTTTGTTGAAGTTAGAGATCTAGTTGTTGGTGTCGAAGGCGTCGATGGCACAGATTCTTTCACTTGCTGATCCGTGTTTTTAAACTTGGCCACTGCTCCAAGCTCCTCTGCTACCATAATGACGCTCTCTAGCCTTGCAACTATTTCTATCAGAACAGAGGAAAAGCTAGCAAGAGGAAGAACTTCCATAAATGCATAATTGGCTTGTTTCATTTCTCTTATCTCCTCCTTCGGTGTGGTTGGACATGACAATTTATTAACCTCACCGGTCTGTTCCATTGGTTTCAGTTCTGAGGAAACCTGTACTTTGTCTGATCTATTTAAGCCCTCCAGGGAATTTGGTGGAGTCGTGATCAAGGGTTTCTTCTCTACAATTCGCCACCTCTTATTATCGATGAAAAGCTCCGGTTGACATCTCATAGAAGTTTTCAGGTTCTGTACCACTGTTGTTAACCGACTCATCATTAAATGGGCATTTGTGCTTTGTTTCATTGTCCTTATGCTGTCTGCCACTTCACGCAGAATGGCTGCAGACTCTTTGCCGATTTCCAAACATGGCGCTTTCAAATTTTGCCTAACAGCAAATGGAGCCTGGACAGAAAATATATATTGTCACATACTGTTATATGATATGAAATTAAGCATAAGAAAATGCAACAGCAGTATACCGTCGTTCAGACTAGTACCTGAATCTCAGAGTTTAGCAACCCATTTAAAGCCTCTACGCAGCAGGCGCAGTATCGGCTCATACTTCCAACTTTTACATAAAGATTCCATGGATATCTGAAGAAGAAGCGTCCATGTGGTGGTTCCCAAGTTGCGAAATTGGCCTGAGAAAATTGACATTAAACTTTTTAGTAAACAGATAGTCAATTTTATATCACGGGAGACAATACTAAATACTAAAAACTGATGTATTATGATATTTACCAATAATTCTTCGCTGACTTTTGAGTTCAATACACATTTATAGGCTTCTGAAGCAGAACCATCGTCTGATTCCTGGCCATCTTTCGGCTCCACGAAGTATTTTGTGACGCAATCTGCAACAACACAAACGAATTTTGAGCAATATGATTCAATTTTGCAACAATACAAACGAATTTTGAGCAATATGGACCAATTTTGTAAGAGGGTAATGAGTTCTTCAGAATTGAATTTTAAGATTAATGAATTCTCCATATACATGGTAATTATCAGATTTATTGTTTTCTATTGAGACAATTTACCTTCTATAGATTCAGCCAGTCCTTCCATGTTACGTAAAATGGATGTCTGAAGATCATCGCCAGCCCATACAGGACAAATGGCCACATTGATAAGGAAACACAGTACACAACCCATGACTATCGTAAGCATCCTTTCACACGCCATTTTAAAAAGATTTTCCGCACGATAACCAGATATGGCTACAAGATTGAAGGTAAGAATGAAGATGACAACCCCGTAATCGTATCTTTGCTTGATCCTTGGAAAAAAACGCGAATATGTGGACCCTGCACCTGCATCATCCAAAGGGGGCAGATGCGTTAGAACCCTAAAAATTCAAGTATCAAATATACCATGCAGAATTGCATTCCTTAATGTTAAGAATAAGAGCAATACTAGCTGTGTTTACCTAAGGCAAAAACAGAGACACCCAGTAGAAGTCGTTCGCAATTTCTCCCTGTAAGTGTTGCAACATAGCTCACCCCAACTCCCAGGAATCCAGCCAACAGAGTGCCACAACATCTGTTAATACCTTTGCTCAAAGTAGCACCTGCATTATATCATTGAAAGCCAAATACATTAGTATATTATTGCGAAAGCTCAATAATTGATACTTTTGAAAAGTACATGTTTTTAACTGTTAAATCTACTTAGGGTTTTTATTGTATAATTACCTACGGTGAATTCAAAGACCACAACCACAGTCATGACAGCCCAGATGGCGTTTCCACCAACGCTGTCAAACACTGGCCTCAAGAAATAGAAAAGGGAAACCAAAGACAGTGCAAGGCCAACTTTGAAGGAATGAATAACTCTTCGAGGATCATCTGCACCCAGCTTCCAAATCCTCCTGCAAACAGAAATGATAGATCTTTTCCATCCCTGGAGAGCTTC
Source organism: Pseudotsuga menziesii (assembly GCA_001517045.1). Taxonomy (NCBI): domain Eukaryota; kingdom Viridiplantae; phylum Streptophyta; class Pinopsida; order Pinales; family Pinaceae; genus Pseudotsuga; species Pseudotsuga menziesii. The sequence goes on from LPNX011203417.1 coordinate 143,293, forward strand.
AAAAATTCTCCGAACCACACGCTTGTAGAATTTCTCTTGGATTGTATGCGCGTCGACCATGCCTTCCGTAACATTAATTGTCCACTCGATAGGCTGTGACTGAATCATCGTGTCCCCCATATTAACTGTAATTGCTTTCAAGTTTCAACACGAACTTCAGATCTAAACTTCAAACTGAGAAGAAATAAAATAGATAAGCAGTCCTTAAATAGAGAAGACCTTGAAACTGAGAAGAACAAGAACTTCAGATCTAAACTTCAAACTGAGAAGAACTGAAATAGATCAGCAGCCTTAAATAGAGAAGACCTTGAAACTGAGAAGATCTGCGAAGATCAAACCTGCAATCTAAGAAAATCGGCACGTTTTAATCAATTTATATTCAGTAATATCAGTCAAGCTCCAGTTCAATCCACAGAAAATTTGTTGTTTATATATATCAATTCCAATTATAATAAGCCATTTCTGTTAATGCAATGTTACAGGCCTTAGTACAATATTGTCCCGACATAGTCATGCTTATATAACGACGGCTATAAACAATTCTGAATATCGATCGTGTTAATCATATTATATTCAGTAACATCAGTCAAGCTCCAGTCCAATCCACACAAAATTTGGCACACCTGTGTTCAGCCAAGTCAGTCCATCTACAGTGGCCACGCAAGGTTCAATAATTTGTAACAGTGTGAATATATATATATATATATATTATAAAAGGTTTAAAGTTTAAAGTTGTTCTCATCCACAGGCTTAAACTTTAAAGTTGTTCTCATCCAAAGGATAGAGCAGACAGGATTAGCGAGATATTATTTTCTAAATAAAATACTGTAACACTCTACGCGGATTCCATCATATTTGCTTTTAAAAAGTTTAATTTAATTTTGTAATGGGTACATGAGAACAATCAAATTTTCTTTCCAAAAAACTTATAAAAAAATCGTTTTCGCCGCCAATTTACATGACTAATGCGACTTATGAAACCACCAACTCGCAGAGCATGCCCTAATGGAAATTGGCTTCTTCGAGGAATGCGGCACGAAATATCTGAAGCTTGATCGAAAAGTTATTTTGTTTGTTTTTTTATTGAAAAAGTGAAATCACTGTATTATATTTCATTGCATTTGGACTGGCTGTGGATTGAATTTATATATTGTTAATTTGTACAGTGAGTGGCTGGATTCGGCGTAGTTGAATGTAATGCCATATGGGAAGGGCACGCCATTTTGGAAACAAACACAAGAGAGAGAGAAACGCAATAAATCTTCGATGATGTCATGTTTTCTATTTTATTTTAATGTTTCAGGAGCTTCATTCTATTCATTTTTTATGTTGTCTATTTAATGTATTTTAATAATATTAAATTCATATTATTTTAATTTTAAATATATTAAATGAATCAAATTCATCTGAATATTTTCATATGGTTATACATCTTATTATATTATTATATTTTTTGAATAATTTTAAATAAATAAATAAAAATTACATAATAAATTATAATAATAAGCAGATAAAACACTTTATATAGTTTTTCTAGTTGCCTTTTTATTTTATATGAGAGAGTCATGGAATATCGTGTTAAAATTCTAAAGCTTCAATGTTTTGAATTTTTGAAGTTCTATTGTTTAATAAAATTTATAAATAATTATAGTTTTTCTAGTTGCCTTTTTATTTTATATGAGATAGTGATGGAATATCTTCTTAAAATTCTAAAGCTTTAATGTTGAACATTGTGTTGAATTTTTGAAGTTTTATTATTTAATAAAATTTAGAAATCATCTATAATTATTTGACAAATACATTAAGTTTAAAATCTTTTAATTTCGAATTATAAAAAGCATATATTATTATTATTTTTTATTTTCATTCATTTTTTTATAATTTCATATATATACAAAATTATTCCTATCATGGACAATACCATATAACTATTCAATGAAACTTGCACCTCATGATTAAAAAAACAACATACAAATCAAGCATAACACAAAGTTATGACATAATCATGTCCTAGACCTATGATCCCAAAGTTTATCAAATGTCATCTACTAATTAAAAGAATGGCTAGAATGATTAATGTGGGTTATTCAATATATATATATTTTTAATTTTTATATTAAATATAGTTAATTTATGTTATATACATTTATCACATGATATGTACCTTTATATATACACATATTATACTAATTAGCTAGTTGTTTATGTTATATTTATGTGCTAACAAACACAAATACATAACAAGTGGAATAAGCAACAAAGTTGCTTAGTACCTGCCTCCTAAGAAGAGATTGAAAATATATAGCAATAGGATAATTTTGCTATAAAAATA
>LPNX011203417.1:146112-165582 GCA_001517045.1 Pseudotsuga menziesii
CGATTTTGCAAGAGGTATTAACTAGTAAGGATCTCAGAACTGGTTGGGTACCTTAGAGGAGGAGATCAAGTTGTTTATTGAGATTGAGTCGTACTTAACATGTGGAGAAAGTTCCTATTGGATTGAAGGTGGTTGGATGTAAATGTATCTTTGACAAGAATGATATGCCACACAACTCTCAAAAAGTATAAGTAATTTGTAACTAAAGGACACTGTAAAGTTGATAGAGTAAATAACAAGGAAACATTTTCCCTTGATGTAAAAAATAGATTTTCCTTAAAAGTATTATTGGCATCGCCATTATCATGTGATCTTGAAGTTGAGAAAATGAATAGCAAGATTGTGTTTCTACATCGAGAGATGGAAGAAGAAATATGTATAAAATATCCTAAAGAGTTCAAGGTTGTTTGGAAGACAACAGGCCATTTTTAAACTACAGGATTCACATGGATTAAAAAAATGACCAACATAGCATTAAAAAATATGAACAATTTATTGAAAAGAAATGATTTTGAACAAGCTTTACAGAGCATTACATATACTTTCAGTTAAGTGATGGGAACATGTTAAAATGGTTTTTGTATATGTTAGGGACACCTTGATTATTATTGACGACAAGGAAATGGTTACATTTTTATATTAATTGATGGCCTCATGTTAAAATGATTTCTCTATATGTTCGGGACATCTTGATGATTAATGATGACAAGTCAATGGCCCCATTGACAAACAATTGATTGTTAACTCCATTGAGACAAAGTTGGATCTTGCTTTTGTGCATTACTTGGGAATTGAGATTTGGTAAGATAGGAGGAAGAAAAACATTTTGATTGCAAAGAACATTATTGTATTCTAAAAGTACTAGCGTGGAATTATCATAGTTTGTGAACAATGAGAAAAATGGGATGAAGAAAATTTTTGTATCACATTGGAATTGATGTTTTGATGTATAAAATCTTTGTAGTGAACTCAACATCGCATCAATAACTTTGATGTGATCAATATATTCATGGTTGACCACGGTCAATACCATTGGGATCTTATGAGAGAATTTTGAAATATATAAGGAAAAAAATATTATAGCATTTGTTACAGTGTAAGTAAATTGCTAAAAACAAATTTGTGCAAGATTAATTATTTTCTTAATCCTTGGTATAAATTGAAATTAAGTAATTTGAATAGAACGTCATTATGTGATACCCTGTATCTCTGATTCTTTATTGTTATTCTTTACTGTTAACCAAAATCAGTAAACCCTAATTTACCTTCTTTTGCAACAATGGCGACTACGCTTTCGTTTATGTCCTCCAAAACCTTGCAATATACCCACAGATAAAACTACTGTTGCTTTCTGACTTTGAAAAATGCAATGAAATTTGAAAATAAAAATCATCTTACCCTCCACCACTCCATGGATCTCGCAATCCATTAAAAAATATTATGTTACTCGCAAAATTCTTAAGAACCCTCTTAATGTGCTACACAAAAAATGATTTAAATTAGTATGTTATCAGAGGTGATCTCTCTTTCTATATGTCATTGTTTTGTATGGAAGGAAAATTGCAGAGTTGCAGAAAGTTACATGTCCACCGTATTGAGTGGTTATCCAATGGCGTCTAGGTTGAACTCCATAGTCTTTTTCACAAGAATTCACAAACCCCTCGTAGTCGAATGTCGAATTAGGAAACATACTTTTCTCTGGATCGTCAGCCATGGGCATTACCATTTCTGTACAAGCCTGCAGCACAATGGATGAATTATTTTTAAGATTGTGTCCAGCCCATTTGAGACCCATTTAAGATGCCATTGAACCTGTAAACTATGGATGCCATTAATATTGCTAGAAATTTAACTAATTTCATACAACCATCTGTACAGTTACTAAGGATTTTGCCCAAAAATAATAATAATAACGAGTGAACAATATTCAACCTGAAATGACTAGCTAGACTCTCCATGCGGATCACTCGAGTTCAAATCAAAGCAAGAACTGCTCCCAGTGTAGTTATAATAAACGTTTACTACACCGTATAATCGGCTGAGGAGGTCTGTACCGCCAGAGGGATTAGCTATTGCCTTGCACATCTGTTATTATAGGGGCAACAAAACAATTTAAAGAGATTATAAAAATCTATATAAATTTTCTTAAATCTGCTCATGCAAATTAAGAAGGCTACTGCAATTACTTGCTTCACAGGAAACGCTAGCAAAGGCTGAACAAAGTTGGCCGCAACTGGATAATCTATCATGGCAGCGTTGTAATAAGCATCATACAACCACCCATCCAAATTCCCAGCAATATCACTATCGCTAGTTGATCTGAAACAAGAACGGTTTCTTATGTTAAAATATACATGATTCAAACTACATGTAATTTCATGCCCCTATCAGCTGTATGTATGATCCATAGAACAAAGGCATGCATTTCATAGAGATTCAGTGTCGGTACTGGCAAATTTTGAGAGCCTTTCTCAGAGATTTCAAGCCTTCAGGAGTTGATGACATCTCATCAATCACATTCCAGGAAATTTTGATCACATTGAAGCAGTTCTCACTTTCACTCTGCCATGCAAATTAAGAATTCATATTGTATCAGAATAACAATAAAATTACAAAACCTACTCAGAATGCATTGTTTTCATGATTAGGAAATTTATACCCTGAAATCTTGAGACACAGTGTTGTCAAAACTATCTGGAGGAGTAATGTTATCGAAATACAAAATAGGAGCCAAGGATGAGAGTGCACCGATTGCAATGTGCTGGTACTTCAATCGAAACCAAGCAGCTAACACTGCAATTTACATATATATCGCATACTTCATTAAATTTCTAATTGCATATATTGCTGGTAGGCGCCACGGTCCACACGGCAGCGGCAGGAGGCATGAGCCTAGATGACAATGGGATATAATTTTGATTTTTTTAATTTTATTATTATGACGTCATCTTGCCACATGTCAACTCAAATCCAGATACCAAATCCCAAAGCTGACATCATCTTCTATCCACCAATCAGTTGTTTACAAAAATAGCTTTTTAACAAAATAAAAAAACATATTTTACAAACCCCTAAGTCATACTTTGCAAAATAGGTTTTAATTCTTTATAGCTGCCTCAAAAAACACCAACTAATACCAAAGTCAAAGGAGTTTGACTTGTGATAGATTACAATATACCTACCTGGGGCATGTATAATAACTATTGGTTTGACATTGTAACTTCCCTTTTTTTTAATATTACTTTAGTAATTGATTTTGACCAAAATTATTTAGTAATTCTAATAAATGTTCCCTTCTAAAGTATAACTTAGGATCACATCATCTCGATGCGAACAAACATAATGTAATATTGCTTCGGGTCATTCAGGTTTAGCCCATGAATGGCAACACACACAGCTTAGGTCTTGGAAGTTTCCTCTGAAAATTAAATGTTTTACTATTTTAAGTTTCAAAGTTAAAATATATTTGAAATATGTTGCAAGTAATTTACAACTAAATAACTAGCATAAAACCACATGTATTTTCAAATTTTAAAAAGCACTTTTATACTTATGAAATGTAATGTGTACTTAGTCTAGAATTTAGTTTTACGTATTCGAATATTGCTACTATAATTTACGAAGGCAGAGGCATTCAATGAACCTCTCCTGATCACCACTCATTCAACTGTTCGCTTGGTAGCTAAATTTCAATAAACAAGATTCGTTCGATGCAATTGTTCCAGATTTGTGAAATGTGTGAAACTCAAACAATATGAATAGAGCCTATTCCTCTTGGGACATCAATCTAACCAATCTCCCCTAGTCCATAGCCCAGAGAATCTCAACAATATTATCTTTTAAACAAATTCAGTAATACCACAAGGAGCTAAAACAGACAGCGCATTTTTCTTTTAAAACTAAATGCTCGTATCAGACCTTAAGCACATCTTCATACCTGGGGATCTTTTCATCCCCATTAAGGCTCTTTAAACTACAAACACTGAAATACATATAAAATTGTTCTTCCTATCTGATACAATTTCAGCTACAGTTTCTTTTTCAAACTTGTAAATCCCACGCAATGTCCTAAACATTTACCGAAACATAGAATTTTCCTTCCATTACAAACATTATTTACAAAACAGTAAGCTCTTGTCAAACTATCTCTGGGTCTACAGTCTGTATAATTTTTAATCCAAACACGTTTTTGGAAACTTCGGCCATCGAGCCAAAGCAATAAGATAGAGAAATGTATGCTTTATAAATGTTCAGCATTTTATGCAATCACAGAGCCAAAAGCAAAAAGATAGACGAGTGCAGGGAATCAAAGCAAAAAGATAGAAGTAGGTAGATTTTATAGTTGTTGAAGTACAGTTTATAAGGCAGTCTGATAATCACTATGGAATAATAAATGAAAAAGATAACATATATGAAATAGGAAAGAAAAGACTTTATATTAATAAAAACAATTTCAAAATATTTGATATATCTATTCACATTCATTGTATAAAAGATTAGAGATTTTATAATTGTACAAACCATTCCAAATCTACTGTATTAATAAAAGCACCCACACACAGAAAAATAACCTATATATAAATGTTCATCCTATATAAAGAAACAAAATGATACCATTTCTGCAACAAATTCCTCAAAACAGTTCAGCACAATTGGTTACAGCAATGATTCGGAAATAATCTGACCATATCAATGGGACGCAGCAGGCCCGACATAAATCCTTCTCGAATATACGCAACAGAAACTTCCGATTTCTGTTGTAGTTTGTGGGGAAATTCAGAAACAGAAGATCCAGTAAGGCCACTGCTTCTCCCTCGTATACCGACAGCTTATGTATAATTATATATATTTGTAAATTGAAAGCTTAAATTCGGGGGCTGAGAATATATATATACAAACTGAAAGCTTAAGTTGTACTGAAAGCTTAAGTTGTGGCTAAGAATAATGTGTACAAATCCTGTTTTCTTCAAAAAGATATAGACGAGACATCTCTCCAAAGAATTACTGGTATCCTCCCTCAGAGGTTAGATGATCTCCGGAAAGGTTTTAGTTATTTGGGATACTTCCTGAAACCAAATTGTTACCTGGTTAAACATTGGCTTTGGATGGTTTCGAAATTTGAAAAGAGAATTTCTCATTGGACAAACACGCTTCTATCCATGGGAGGTAGGCTTGTCCTTATTCGTGCTGTCCTCTCAAGCATGCCAGTCTACAGAATGTCACTGGTTTCGATTCCATCCTCTATTCTAGATAAAGTCAGAAAAGTGTTTTTTTCATTTTTGTGGGTATTCTGTGCTAAGAAAAAAAAATTTCACTTAGTGGATTGGCAACTTTTGGCTCGGCCCACTTCTCATAGTGGCTGGGGGATTAAACATCTCCTTAGCTTCAGTTTCTCTTTGAAAATGAAATCATTTTGGATGGCAGTCAATAGCAAAGGTATCTGGAATCTTCTCATTACAGCAAAANTGGCTGGGGTATTAAACATCTCCTTAGCTTCAGTTTCTCTTTGAAAATGAAATCATTTTGGATGGCAGTCAATAGCAAAGGTATCTGGAATCTTCTCATTACAGCAAAATATATGAAGAATAAGCCATTTCACCTATGGCTTAGGGATAAGAACTTCATTTTTAGTAATGCCTCAATTATTTGGAAGGGTTTTATTGCTACCTTAACTTGGATTGGCACAGGTATTATTGGCAAGTGGGTAATGGAGAATCCATTAGCCTGGGTGCAAACCCTATCGTGGGCATGGGCTCATCTTTTATTCTGCCTAGAGATCTGCGAGACTATTTAGAGGATTATGGCATTGTTTCCTTAGCTCAGGCATGCAATCATACACCAGATGCCAAAGGTTACTGGTTCTCTGCAGACGAACTTGATCTTATCGGTGAATGGAAAGCTGTATGGGATAATTATATTAGAGGTCTGGAATTTGGACATATTCGGCTCTCGGATCAAAATGATTATTTAATTTGGAACCACAACAAGTATACAGGGCCGATAACTGCTGCTGAAGGTTATTCTTGTGTTATTTCTAATAGCTGTTCAGAACTAAATGACAAGGTTTTAAAAATTTTGTGGACATTGAGTATCCCTCTGAAAATAAAATGCTTTACCTGGTTATTGATTTATCGAAAGATATTAACCTGGGAGCAACTGCAGACTAGAGGCATCAATGGGCCTAGTCGTTGTGTCCTCTATGAACGTGACCTGGAAGATATCCATCATCTTTTTTTTGGCTGTTCTTTTTCTGCCAGTATTTATTATTTTTTTGAGGACAAATACAAATGCTCTTTCCCCAACTTCAGCTCTGTTCATTCCTTCTTGGACCTTTGGTTCTCTTGTATAACGAGATCTGCCCCATTCTATTACTTGCCTCTGTTTATATTTTGGGGTATATGGCTCATCCGTAACCTCTGCTTGTTTGAGAATAAGAAACCATCCTTCTCTGCTGTGATTGCAAGAATTGAAGGCCTGATAAATACACACCCTGTGCCTCTAAAAATTCACAAAGTTCGCAAAATTGGCCCTGAACCTTTAAAATGTTTTCCATGCGGCTTCTTTGATGGTGCTGCTGCAGATTATAGAGGAGGATCAGGTTGTGTGATTTATATCAATGATTCTCATTTTTTTAGCTTCTCAATGGGTTGTGGAAGAAGTTCGAATACAAGAGCAGAGTTATTGGCATGCTGGGCACTTCTTAGAGTTAGTATTATGATGGGTATCCCTATACAGCTGATTTATGGGGATTCATTGGTTATTATCTCATGGCTTAACAGATCTTCAGCACTTGATGGTCATTCTCTGATGCATTGGTGTTACGATATAAGACATATGCTTCATTTGGGCCCGCTGATGATCTTTAAACATACATATCGTGAGCATAACACGCTGGCAGATGCACTTTCCAAACAAGGCCTGAATTTGGATATGGGAATTATTTTTTTCTTCAGAAACTATGGATGGTTTGATTGTGAATCAAGGCAATCTGTATCTCTTTTAGAGTAGCTGATTATCTCTCTTGTTTCAGCATGTTTATAGCTGTTGATTGTTTATCTCATTCAGTACTATGTTGAGTCCTTCTTGCCAGCATTCATTGCTCTGATATGTATGGTTAAAGTTCATCTCCGATGATTTCTCAGTTCTTTCTGACCTGTTATTACAGGGATGATGAGAAAATTCTGTGACGATCAGACTTTACTTTTTGTATATGCTGCTATGTTTTGTCATTTAGATTTGATGTTGTTGGAACTATGATCTGACAGTTATCATGCTGATTGTAAAAGATGTCTTTTGATTCATAATGAATAACAAAGACTGGTATTTTTTCTCTGAAAAAAAAGTTGTGGCTAAGAATATAACAGAAAGATTCCAAACCTATCTCCAAGTCCTTTCATGCAAGAGAGCCAATTTCGTTGATAGTCTACAAATGTATGAAGCAACATAAATTTTGTGGGCCTGGTTACAACAACCTACAATAATTGTCTTACATGATAGGTACAGTGAACCATCCAACTGTTTGCAATCCCGTCTCGTTTTAAAGCGAAAAAGTACACAAGATGAATCATTCAATATCATAAATTGTGGGCTTGTAATTAAGAAATATGCAAGCTTATATTGACATAAGAGTAGTCTAACGGGTTGACGATTTCGCCTGGCGTTAGACTACTCCATCTACCACCGTCACCGTCAAGAAGTCCCGGCGTCTGGAGTCCGGCACCTCAGCAAAATCACATCAGGGTATATTGTTCGCCGTCACGCCCAGTCCTCCTTCTGAAATCTGTTCTGACATCAGAAGTCCCGTCCTGGGGTCAATGCTCAGTCCGTCGTCTCCATTCAGCTCTGTAATCGTCGGCCACATTAATCTCATTAATGTTGTAGTGAATTTGATCTGGTTTGGTGAATTCAATTGAAGCCAATCCCGATTCTCGCCAGATCGTGAGCCCCTCCCCCCAGTGTTGGAATTTCACTAGAATATTACCTGTCAAACAAATTTTTTTTGACGTTTTTGGGTTTCACATCACCCTTCACTAAATGTTTTACTTAAATATGTACGTGTCAGTAATAACGTTTTACTTAAATATTTACTTGTCAGTAATAACGTTTTACTTAAATATGTCCCTGTCAGCAATAACATTTTAGTGCATTGGCAGCCTGCATTGGCAGTATTCCATTGAATATTTCTTGAGATACTTAGATAAGAATACCTCAGTCCACAAACTTGGTCCAAACAACCCACACCAAAGACTCTTAAGGTAGAGAGCATGATTGAACCACTGTAGGATCTTTATTCCCCATCCTCCAAACACCTTAGGTAAGCAAATCTTCTCCCATTTGGCCAATTGAAATTTACTTTTACCCCCCATCATGACCAAAGAAAGTTCACCATATTTTTTTAGATTATGGGATAGACACAGGGATTTACTTTTACCCCCCATCATGACCAAAGAAAGTTCATCATATTTTTTTTTTTGGATAGATTATGGGATAGACACAGGGATCCTAACCATAGACATCCAATAAACAAGGATACTTTCTAGGATGGATTTGACTAAGATTAATCTACAGCCCTAGGATAACCATTTAAAATACCAGCAATTGATCCTCTTCTCCACTTTTTAAAGGAGCCAAAGCTAGTCTTTTGTATAACAACTATTTGGATTTATGAAATAGCCTAAGTACTTAAAATATTTATCAGTGCTAGTCTTTTGTATAACAACTATTTGGATTTATGAAATAGCCTAAGTACTTAAAATATTTAATTGTTTTATCAATCTGAATGGTGAAGAGGCCTAGGATTTTGTCTAAGTCTTATTTCTCAACTTCATTACAATGGATGCATAATTTTAAAACAATGACCTCCACTCCATATGCCAAGAAAAGATTAATGATACCACTGAAACATTGCCATTATTCTACATAACCATTACCAAATAGAAGGACATTATATATGAACAACAAATGAGAAATGGAGTGGGATTTAGAAACCTTGATACCTTTTAGCTGCCACATGTAGAATTAGCAACTCCAAATTTTGCTGCCAGATGTCCTATAAACCTCATATCAATGTTTTGTGCAATGATTTGACCATTAGCTTTATTAACAAGCTTGCTCTTCAACCTGGAATTGATATTATTCCTCTTCATGACACAATGGACAAACAAAGTTAATATATATATGATGAAACCATCCATCCTGGAAAATGATAATTATTTAGCATTCTGTCCATCCTTCACAATATAGAAAAACAAATACAAAAGACTTTGTAACCTTTGTAACCTTGGTGCTGGATGCTCCATCGAAATATATAAATTTCATAAATGCCAGAACACTGGAGCTCAGACTTTTGATGAATGTTTGATTGTCATCTTTGTCATGACACTTTAAAATACATTTGGGAAAATTGAAGAAATCATCTTGGCACCTGCTCACTCAAACTCATAATGTGAATGCGCTGTCTTGGACAATTTGAACTCCTAGCCTGTTTATTCTGCATTTAGGGAGCACTCCCACTGTCCACATGTAACAAAATAAGAAAGATTTTATAGTTTTATATATCCAGGTGCACTCATTTCCTTCCAACTCGTAGTGCATAAAGCTTGATCGTGAGCGAGCATTTACATTGATTCTTGTGAGGGAACTTCCCGTGCATGAACAAATAAAGTTCAATGCTTGACAAGCTAACCATATTTTAATGAAAATTATAAGGTTAACATGAAAAGTATTCCCACTTACATGTTAGGTGGGAATAAAATGAGTTGACGTGGAGCTAAAAATGAATAAAAGGCCAATTTTAATAATAAACATTTATCCTTTTAAAATAAATTAAAAATTATTATTGAGTATAAAATCATTTTATAATTGATAAAATGTTTTTTTTTTCAGAGGAAAAAATACCAGCCTTTGTTATTCTAATAAGAATCAAAAGACATCTTTTACATAGTCATCTATGTGAATTTTATTCACTGTTCAATAACAGCATTGCACATAGGAAATTCAGAAATACAAAACATGACTGATCAAAACTTTTCAAGAAACACATAGAAATAAGGTCTGATCGTCGCAGACCTTTCTCATCATTCCTGAATAATTCAGGTCAGAATAATCTATAATATATAAGAATATCGAGGGTGATCATCAAATACATACTATCATGAGCAAAACAAGATGGCATGGAGATCTCCAGATATAACATAGAGAAGTTCAATCACTGCAGAATCATAATGAGCTGAAAATAAAGTTTAGCTAGACTAATAAAGAACAAAATGGCCTTTATTGATAACAAATCCATCCAGAAATTCAGCAAAATTGCCATGACCCATATCCAAGTTTATGGCCTCTTTTGAGAGACCATCTGCCAACGTGTTATGCTCACGATAAATGTGTTTGAAGATCACTTGAGGGGCCGCATGAAGCATTTTTTTGATATCACCACTCCAGTGCATCAGTTCTGGAACATCAAGTGCAGATAAATTGTTGAGCCAGGATATAATAATCGAAGAATCTCCATAGATCAAATTGATGGGTAAGCCCATCAGCAAACTAACTCGAAGAGTAGCCCAAAGAGCCAGCAATTCCGCTCTTGTATTGGTGCTACGACCACATCCCAATTACTTTATTTTATAACAATAACTTTTCAGTTATTTAATTTTCTACAAAACAAGGAGAAAATGAAAAAATGAGGTTTGCAAGCAAAGGAGTATAAGCATATTGCCTCAGTGAAGGACCCAAACATTCATTGATTTGAAGGAGCTGGGAAATTTACAGAAGTTGATGCATAGGATGACAAGCTAGTGATGTTTGACACAAGATTGACGAACTTTAAATGTTTTTTTTTAAAGGTGACTTTGAGTGCTAACATGCCACCCAATGTATTGTTAAAATTTTAGGGATTTTTAACAATTTAACTAACTTATGCAAAAATTGCAGATCAGGTATTGAGAAGTAAAAGTATAACAGTGAAAAATAAATTTCTAAAACATAACTTTCATCTATTACAACTTTAACACTCCAATGGTCACTCTGTTAAAGTTGGTCCTTGAGATACACTTCATTAAATGCAATGTAGAGAACCAAAACAATAATATAGTACAAAAAAAAAACTAATGAACAACAAGTAATAAATAACAATGTCGGTTCATATCTGGTTTGAATGTGCCTTATACTAAGATACATTTAGGATCAAATATTGTCACTGAAAGGACAAGATCAACAATGTAACAATTGACATACCTTTGAGAGAGAAAAAGTTAGGAATAAGGTTAGGCACATACAATAGTAGTCAATATGGCTCAATCACAAAGTGTGAAAACCCCAACAGTGATACTTAGCCCCACATACAGTAGCAGTCAATATGAATCAATCACCAAGTGTGAAAACCGTAACAGTGATACTCAGCCCCAAAATTAGTACAATTGTAGCAAGGCAAGACAAATTTAGAAAACATAACTTTCATCTCTTTCATTGTGTTAAATTTGGTCCTTGAGATACACTTCATCAAAGGCAATGTAGAGAACATAAACAATAATATAGTACAAAAAACAAACTAATGACCAACAACCAATAAATAACAATGTCGGTTCATATCTGCTTTGAATCGGCCTTATACTCAGATACTTTTAGGATCAAATCTTGTCACTAAAAGGACAAGATCAACAATGAAAAAGTTGACATACCTTAAGAGAGAAAAGGTTAGGAATAAGGTCAGGTGCATATAGTCGCAATCAATATGACTCAGTCACCAAGTGTGAAAACCCCAACGGTGATACCCAGCCCCAAACACAGTTAGGCACCAGTAGGATCACAACAAGTTCAAGAAGATTAATGCAAGTCACAACTCAAATCTTAGCAACCCAACAAGCTCAAGTCAGAGTCCTAACAACCCACATGAATCACAACTCTGAGCACACACAAGGTGACAGCCCAACACAGGAGGAATCCAAGATTCATAGATCAAGTCTAAACAACCCCAAGTACCAAGGGTCATTACCCGCTCTAATAAACAGCAGAAGGGTCACATCCTAAGTCTGGGAAGCCAACAGTGATCACGACCCAATCTAGGAAGTCACAAAAATGTCATGACCTATCAAAGAGGGCTAAAAAAATTCATCAATAGTCACGACCTTCTAGAGAAAGCATCGACAGTCCATGGTTCAGTTAAGGTAAGGTCAAAAAGTCATGACCTACCCAAGAAGGGTCTTACCCAGTCATGACCCAGCTCTAGAAGGGTTCCACATAGTCATGGCCTAGCTAGCAACTCAATCACGGTTCAAACCTAAGGGGTTTAGATAAGCCACAACCCAACCCTAAGGGGATTCTATCAGAATTAGCATCCTACAAAAGATTATTCCCATCTCAAGGAAGATCAACACATGTGAAGGCAACACTTAACAAGCTGAGAAGATTGACACAACTTATTCATAACAACAACAACTTGAACTGGAAGACAAAAACACTAGCAGGCTAAGAGGAGAGGTGGCAACATCTCACAAATAGCAACAAAACCCTAGACGTTAATCTATTAGCAGCAGCAAACCCTAGACAGGTGAAAGATCATATCTTCAAATTTATCTTGTCAACACACTCTCTAAAATGAAATTCAAGACTTGAATTTATAATGTTAACAAGCCTTCTAGAAAGTTTAATCCACTAACCCATGTCTTTTAGGGTAGTTTCCAACATAACATAAAATAATGTTAGGTTGACTTAGGATAGGGTACACTAATAGTCAAGTGGTAATATAAGATAAAAAAAATAAGGTTAAGTCATCATACCAAAGGTGGTCATGGTACTGTTGCACCTGCAACAATCTCCAAAAATTCTAAAAAATTTTGGGACCCTCCTTTACTTCGAATTAGTTAGTTCTTCTCTTGGTTTCATATTTTTGATTTTAGCTTATGGATTTTGAAGCGCCTTTTAGAAATTTGAGTGCTATCAATCGACTGGTTTCTCATCGTTTGAATGCTAAAGGATTTCCATCTTAAATTGAGCTCCTTTTTCTCGGTTTGAAAAAATCCTTCAAGAGTTTCTTGTATCGGGAGGTATTTCCTTTGACTATCTCACCGTTGCGGGTGTTTTCCAGCTCTTATTTTGCTTTTTTGCACCGCCGTTGTGGGTGATCCTCATATCTTGAGTTTCTTTTCCGTCTTGCCGTTGCGGGTGTTGCCCAAAACTTGATCGTTTCTTTTCCGCCCCGCCGATGCGGATGATGTCCGGATCTCGTTTGTTTGTTTTGCGCCGATTGTTGCAGAGATGGTTATTTTATTTTTGTTATGACGGAGGCGGATGAATACTCCCACTTCCGCCGTTGCGGATCATTGAGATTTCCATGTTTTCGTTATACCGCCGACCTGTGCTATGTAGAGTGTCTTTTTCCTCGTGCGGACAATGAAGTATGGAGGATGATCCGCCGTTGCGGGGGGGGGGGCGGACTCTCGATCAGCCGACCAATGTATCCGCCGCCACCCGACTGCGTTTCTCGATCACATGACCTATGTTTGGCGTTGCGGGTGATGAAGTATGGAGGATGGTCTGTCGTTGCGGAGAGGGTTGAGCTTTAGCCGCCCGACATAACTTGCGTGATCGCTCCGATTGAGTTGACCCGTCACACGTGTGGAGTCTTATATATACGGTGGGCGTGTTTTTGGTTTTTTTATTGTTATTTTTCGCCCAAGCCGTCGTAATACACCCCGCGCTGTCGACCTCACGAATTTGGTGGAACCCCGTGCTCGTACCTTCGTCCAGCTGTCGACTGGGAACTCGATCGTTGACGCCACTTCAGTTGTGCATTACCGCTAGGTAGGATCTTTACCTCTTTTTGCTTGTATTTTCAAGGACTCGGCTGGGTGACCGCGGCTAGGGTTGTCGTTTTCGTTTCCCCAGTTAGTTTGCACCCGCGTACTATTTTTTATTATTTTGGGGTTGGATAGCTTGTGCGGTTAGAAGAGGGGGGGTCTGTCCTTTTAAAAGACCGTGTCTTTATTTTCCTCGGCCATTTTGGTTTAGCCTAGAGAAAATGGAAGAAGACACAGGTGCAGGCGGCCGTTATGCCGCCTGCACCTGGTCTGGTACCTGTAATAATGGGGTTCGTAAATACTTTGATGAGGTTTTCAATGAAAGTTTCATGGTAGATACCCGGCTGATCATTTCCCCTATGCGCTTTCCCTTTTCCTCGAGCCCTAACCTATGCCCGTGCCACGCTGTTCGCCATTTTACGCCCCGCGAAACCCTAGGGCCGCGCCGCTATCGGTTGTTTACGATTTGGAGTGAAGAATGAATGGTGATACTGGTGGGAGCACCCTGCGCGAAATGTTATCATGGGTTCCCGTAGTTCATGGCCGCACCGATGTAATTAGCGTGTCTGCGAGCAACATGAGATTTTACCGTTTTTTTTTATCCCTACTAAAACCATGTCTGAGTTCGGAGATTGATAGTCGCACCTTGCGTTTGCATTGCATATCGTTTCCTTGGTAGAAAATGGCATATTGAAAAATTATGTAGTTTGACCGTTTGATGGAGTAAATCTTTTAGTATTTATGGCTCATTATGCTGTAGAAATAGTCTGAGTTTTGGATAAATTGGTTGTGCATACATGTGAAGTTTGCTTTCTTACACATTAATATAGGCAAATAGTACAGCTCAAAAGATTGCATGACTAGTTCAAATCCTTCAACTTGAAGAGCCTATATCTGATATCATTATAGTCATATAGAAAATGGAGAAAGAATAAACTGCTTCATAATATTCACAAATTTGAATTTCTTAATATCATGATGTTTTACATTGCAGGAGGATTTTAAAATGTCCAGAAGACAGAAAAAGAAGGCCCCTGTGGTAGAAGAACAAACAGCGATAGAGGCCGTCCTACCAACTGAGTATATATATGAGGATACCCAGTGTGTCACGGGGGTGGACCCTGAGTATAAGTGGGGAGACATATACAGGATTATTTCTTGTAGGGAAGTCCCAGAAATGGGCTTGGAGGAAGAACCCATTTACGCAAACATAGAAAGATCTGCAATTATGAAGGTTGCCACCAGGCCAGAGATGTTTCCATGTTCTGAGGTGATGAAGTGGATCCTGCCACACACAAACCATGGCTCAATGCTTATCTGTAATGTTGAAGGTCAGGGCTATGCTGCCTTTAGCCCTGGATATGTGGCCTTAGCTTACCACCTTCCTGAGCCTCAAGTTTTCTTGTCCAATGAATGGTTGGACAATCTCAGGATGGATTTGATAGAAACCATGAGGAGAATGCTATTACCGGGGAAGCTCTATAGACATAGAGCTACTAAATATTATGACACAGCCAGCCTTAGAGCCCCTTACAGATTCATAGCTCTAATGCTGAATAGGATCTTCGGGAGGGATAATGGCAAATTATTCAAATTCGAATGGATACCCCTGATGTTCCATGTGGCCACAGAAGGGACCATCTTCAACTGGTCCAGCCTGGTATCTAGTAGTCTATCTTATTGTATAGCTGCAGCAAAAGGAGGAGTAGAACAGAAAAAATCCGAGTTTTATATGAGCTCGATCCTGATTGACTGCATACTCTGCCACCAGCCCTTCCCCGGGCTCAAATGTGTTTGGGACAGGGACAGAATGCCCGTATATGTAGCCTACAAACTACTGGGGGCTCATCAATACCATAATTATTATCGAGAAATCTGTGAGCATTTTATCATGCCTCTGCACTCTCTTATCTTCCGAAAGGAATGTGACTGCATGTCTGAAGAAGCTATGCAGGTAGTAGAGGAGTATGGTGATTATTTCTTGACAGAAAACAGGATGTATTTGAGAATGTTTGGTGGGTCAAAGTCCCCTTATCTGCTTCCCAAGTATGCAACAGATTATATAATCCATAAGGAGGCTGTTAGACAGGTGTATATAGACGGAGTTGGCCATTTCCTGTTCCAAAAGAAGAAGTCTGCCTATCCACCTCTACCATTTAAACTAGGCAGTTGCAGTTTCGCAAATGTGAAACAAGCTCCAGAATTTATAGAGGAACTAGTGAAATTCCATTTTGGGGAGATGATTTTCAGACGGAATGACACCCATAGCAGAATGGCTGAGCACTGCAAGAAACACAAGGTGTTTTATGAGTACACCCATCATTTTGACAATGATGAATCTGTTTTCAGCAGGGCCCCGAACATGACAGCGCTCAGTAAGAGATTCAAACCGAAAGGTGGAAAGGGATCTGAACAAGAAAAGGATGAGCAGGCTAAGGCTGAAGAAACAGCCAAAAGAATAAGGGAAGAGGCCCAGAGGCTAGAACAAGAGGCTTCAGAATGGCTCCAGAAAGGAGAAGAAGAAAAGAGGAAAGCTGCCCAGGAAGTAGCTGAACAAGTAAGGGAAACAGCCAGAGAAGTAGAGGAAGCTGCTAAGCAAGCAGCTGAGGAAGCTCAGAGAAAGCTGGATGAAGAACTTAAAAAACAGGAAGCTGAAAAGATAGAGTTGACACAACAGCAGACTCCTGGATCACAAGCAGAGCAGAGCCAGGGTGAGGAAATCCCTGAGATACAAACCCTTCAAGTGCCCACTACTATCACTCCTACAACTCACATGCTT
Organism: Pseudotsuga menziesii; assembly: GCA_001517045.1. NCBI lineage: Eukaryota > Viridiplantae > Streptophyta > Pinopsida > Pinales > Pinaceae > Pseudotsuga > Pseudotsuga menziesii. The sequence goes on from LPNX011203417.1 coordinate 162,685, forward strand.
CAGTTAGTACCCTTCACACAGAAAAAGGAGAAGAAGTCCCTGATTTCAGCACAGTGTATTATGACAGGGCTACCAAAAGGATTACGAGGAGAATCGAGAAGAAGGTAGAGGCAGAAGGAATGGCTAGTACAATGATCTCAGATAAAGCTGTGATGGTCAGAACAGATAAAGATCCAAGGTTTGTCATAATGGATGGGAAGGCAGCGATACATGCCTCGAAAGATAACATAAACCGAATGATGGTTGAGATAGAATCCTCCAAGAAGACCTCCTCTCAGCTCAAGGACACCCTGAGAAGGGAAAGAGAGGATGGCAATAGAGTAAAAAGAAAATATGAACATGTACTTAAAGAAATGGAGGCCACGAAGCATGAAATTCACGCCATCCAGCAAGAAGCACATGCGCAGGAAACAACACAAGAAGCCCTAGAAAGAGCACAGCAAGAAATTCTAGACTTGAAGAATGAAAAAGAACAGATGAAGGCGAATATAGAAGATCTAGAAGGGCAACAGGCTATTATATACGAGTCCAATACTGCATGTGTTAAAGAACTAAAAGAGCAACTAGAAGCAGCTAAACAACAACAGGTTGACCTACAATCCATCAAAGAACACATCCAGGCCCAAAAAGCTAAGGTACTATCTACAAAATGATCTAGAAGAAGAAAGATGTCAGATCATCCAGGTTGATAACCGATTAGAGGAGATCCTGGAGACTGCTTCTTACTTTGTTGATAGGTCACAAGACATTCTTGAAGTATTGACCACCAGGATGGCAAGGGTTGAGAAAGGTGAGGAAGTCCCAGCAGGACTGTCAGACAAGGATAGACAAACCCTTCAGCGAGATTATGATTTAATGGAGTTCGCTATCACTACTACAGAGGACTTCAAGAAAACCGTCCAGAAAACAAAGGGACTTTGCACCGAATTTTTCAGGAGAGCCTTAGTTATTTACAACCGGTGTCAAGTAGAAGCTGAGCAAAGGCTACACGAGTTCCCAGATCATGACTCATTCATAGAAATTTTGCAGAAGAGGCAACAGGATGAAGAAGCCAAAGTACAAGGCATCAGCGCCATTGATGAACAAACCCTGAAGACTGAAATAGGCCATACCGCCGTTTGTGTGCAGCTCCTAGAAGAACAGGTGAGACTAAACGCAACCAGGGTCGAGGCCATCAAGAAAAAGGAGAAAAGTTGGAGATTAATATCCAATTCTTGGATCCCACCTCGTTTGAAGAGCTCGATAGTGAAGCTACAACATGCAAGAAATACTTGGAGAGCCAAGCGGGACCCTCCTCATGAGGGGACCGATCAGCTTTATTGTAATTTAATAATTTGTAAAAGGTTTTTTTTTTTTGAGAAAAGGAAGCGTTGGGAAGCCCAAAGGTCACTTTGGGCAGCCCAATCATTTTATCTTTTTGTATAAGAATAGGAAACTTAGAAGAAAGGAGGGGGCTTTTTCCCAGTAATACTGGAGGAACTATTGTAAGAAGAACTACTTCCTTTCGCAATAAAGATTTTAGTTGGCCTGTTGGAGAAAAGCTGTGAAGTTTCCAAATGTTATGCGATGGATGGCCGAAAGATGAACTACTTTATTTTTCAGCTTATGTCCATAAATCGTGAGATCGTTCTAACTATGTGACCTATGTCTTGTTGAATGATTTCTGATTTATTTCGTGGAAAATTCACTCAGAGTAATGCTTGTGTTTCATATAACAGTTAGCTATCTGATTGTTAGAAGATATTCTAGTTCATGTGTTGTAAACATAAATATCAGCTACCTGTAATTGTGTTTATCATACATGGAGGTAATGCATTACTCACTAATAATCATTTTCTGGCTCCCCGGGGATAGGTAGTTAGGTGTTTAGATGATTAGTTGTCTTACTGCATGGTTTCATATGTGATTTAGATGTTGTGAACATAAGACGAGAGGTAAGAACCTGCGCAGCACATTGTGTAGTTCCTTGCATCTTTATCACCCTGCATGGTTTAGATAGGCATATGCATTGCATATTAAGTCAAAATACAAATTCCGGTGGACCGGGCCGCAATCGGTAAAACCTTTTTGTTACTTTGACCTACGGTAGCCGGACCGTAAACTGGACGGATTCCCTATACCAAATAGTCAACGGGCTAGTTGGGAACGTTGATTGGGGAGAATCCCTTATTGTTGTTGCCTGCGAATTTCCAGGCCTCAACAGGTACCACATACAACGAGGGTGCTAAGGCCAAAAGGACCATCAGTCAACTAAGCGTCACAACAAGGTGGCAAGGAAAACTCCATACCCATAAGACCAAGGTGTATAATAAAGGTGGGGAAACAACCCCTTTTACACACATTACCAACAAGACCAAGGACATTAATATTTTCTCTCTCAAGGTATATTCTCATGTGTGTTCCATATATTTTTATCATCATTGTATAAGGAGAAGTCACAGCAACATGTATCATGACTTCTCAAATACACATTATAGGAGGTTTGTATAGTGAAAGGGTGTTTTTCGATATATTTCTATCTCATAACTTGCGGCCATGAACTTGTACCTGTGCACTATATTTAGCATGTATTGGCACTTGCTTGTTTACATCCCTGTTGGGATTTAGAAGACAAAAAAAGCTTCTGATCTAGTTTATTTGGAGTGGGATGTAGGAAAATAATGCCACTCCCTTACTAAGGTGAGAAAGAAAATCTAAACCGAATATTTCAGATATACTAGAAACCCAGAGCATTTGCAGACCTTGCACAGGTACAAGTTCCTTGATCAAGAACTTGTGGATAGCGTTCCCAAGTTCTAAGATAGAAATATATCGAAAAACACACTTTCACTGTACAAAACTCCTATAATGTGTATTTTGTTCAAACTGGGACAAAGAACTTCAACAATGTTTACCAAT
>LPNX011203417.1:165852-197605 GCA_001517045.1 Pseudotsuga menziesii
GATAAAGATCCTCCATATATATACTAAAAGTACTGTAGCTTTAAAACACATTCACCACAATAATATTTGGCAAAATAAGGCCTGATATAATTTATTTCAAACCCGGAATCTTCACAAAAATGATAACCACTTATAGAGAAAACAAGGAACACTGGTTGGTGAAAGGGTGAGCATTGGGTATTTGCTGGTAAATATAGTATGGCAAGGAAAACCACCCTTTCACTATACAGGCCTCCTATAATGTGTATGTGTAGATCTATTAAGGGTTTCATTCTTCTTTTTATCAATAGATATGGCTAAGGATAAGACCTTCCCATAACCAAAATTAATGTTACTCCCACCTTGGTATATTGTCCTTTTGCCTATAACTGAAAGTCAATGTTGTAAGGCTGCTATAGGATCCCCCTCACTGTTGTAGCATATAGTTCATAACTTCAGCAACTGCTGAAAAGAGCTTGTTGTAGCTCCTGTTGTAGCTCCAAAACGTTTCCTAGCTTGCTGTAGATTACTGTTGATAAGGAGGAAACATGACAAAAATTAAATAGCAGTCTTATTACGTAAGACTAACTCATCAAAATTGTTGCAATACATGCCCAGGAGTGCATCAAGTGCCCGAGTTAATTTCTCCTATCTTTTGAACTACACCAAATCTCATAAACGCGTTGCAAGTCCACCTCTGATATGTCAGGCCCTATTAATGAAACACGCATTAATGCATCAAGCGTGTTAATTGACAACCTTGTTCTCCTTATATCTTTGATTACATTTTGTTTTGAAAACCCTCGTTCACATGCAACAGTGCTTGCCGGAATGACAAGGATTGCTTGCCATAATTTTAACATATTTGGATACCTAGAGTGCCAATCTTTTATTTGAGAAAATACCTTCCATGCATCTTTCATAGGGAATCTTTCTCCATTTAAATGAAGAACATCAATAAATTCATACAATTATGTTTTGCAAGCTTCAATGCCAAAAATTGGTACATTATCACCTTCATTGCATAGTTTGTGCTGCAAATGCGAAAACAGTCTTTCAAGCCATTGTTTTGCATTAGTTTCTCTCACATATAAATCTGATGGATAGTGGCAAGGGCTAAACAATCTTGCTGCATTAAATAGATGAAGATCCGGGAATCTTGAATTGAAGCTCTCTATCAATACTTGGACATAATTCCTTGTAAGTTGAATGCAACTATCAAGAGAGCCATCGATACGTGTTGCCATCGGTTGTGACATGTGCTCATCTGGGATTGGAATATACAACAAATCATGTCTGTGTGTAATCCCCTCTTTGTCAATATTTTCAAGGAATCCATCTTTGGAGTCTTCTAAGAATTTACTAAGATACGTTGCACCATCTGCAAAAGAATATGGCCTACAAAAATACCTCTTACGAGTATTTAATGTATGATCAATAGTTATTCCAAGCGTGGTGACATCTATGTTATCTTCTTGGAATTTTCTGTTTAGTTTGTTAAACTCTATCAAAACATCAGCAAGCATATTTAGACAAAATTGAACTGAGAAAATCCTTGCCTTGTGATACCATGAATTTTTTCTTTCTTTTTTCCACATACTCAAAATTGTAGGCATCATTGTAACAAGCCTTTCAACTACCTGTCCCCTAGATAACCATCAAATCCCATGGATTTGAAGAACTTGCAAGGATTCCAATTACATTACTTCTAGTAAAGAAATGAGTTCATTATTTCTCTTTGCTGAATTTCCTACCCATGAATACACCTTATTTGCAAGTTTTTCAACAAACAAGAATTCCGGTATCTTTTTTGAAGCATCTGATGCTACAAGTGCCTCGCGATGTGCAATGCAATGAGTACCAATCACATTTGGAAAATCATTCTTTAAAAACGTGACAAATCCATTTTCACTCCCTAGAATAGATGAAGCACCATCAGTAGAAACTGCTATTAAATTTTCATTTTGCAATTTCCTTGTTTCTTTTAGACTGATAAATGTATCATAAATGGTTTTTCCTTTTCCATCAGGGACAGTGATAAGTTTCATAAACTGTGATATTGGAGGCCCTAAGCCTAATGAGTCCAAGTAAGTAGAATAAACAACAAGATGTTGTTCCAAACTGTTATTTATGCTTTCATCCAACATTATAGAAAAAAAGGACTGTCCAACATTTTTTCAGATTGCATCTCTTCAAGGTAATTTGAGATACACTTAATAAATTCTATGGCAGCCTTCCTATTAAAATAGGAACAATAATCTACTCGATTAGGGATGTTTGGAGTCTGCAAGTGCATCTAAAGTTGACAAAGATCTTCGTAAGTAGCAATTGCAATATCCTTTTTTGCAATAAAATATGCTAATTTCATTGTGGTTATCACCTTGTCCTTGTTGGCATCATTCATACGTATAATGTGTTCTGGAATGGGCTTTGTCAATTTTTGAGTTTCATACAAATTTTTTTGAACTGATGTTTGATGAATAAATGATTTTGAATGAGTTGCCACAGCATCATACTGAATTGTCTTGCATCCAGTGCCAATACCCCATGGACCTTGAGCTTTGTATTTCTCATAGAGCTTGCATTTCATGTGAGTAAGGCCATCGACAACATTGACTGCATAGACCCAGGGGTGTTTGATCTTCCAATCTTCTCGAAATTCACGTTTCCATGAGGTCTTCCTTTTCCTCTCACTACTACAACCACCCTCTTCATGACCAAACATTTCTAAATCGTCAACAAGGTCTACATCTACGTCTTCATTAGTTTCATCATTCAAGTCAGGTATATCATCCAGGTCAGGTATATCATTCAGGTTAGGGATAGATGGAATATCATCAACATTGGAGGATTTTGGCATTGTAGAATAGCGATAAAATTTGTCCAAAGTCGATTGCCCCTTCTTTTTTGGAGGGATTTCTAGTGAAACTATATACCTATAAACAATAACAATAACAATAAAAACAATAAAAAACATGTTTTAAGCAAGGGTAAAAGGGATAAACCACAATGAAAATTCCACAGTAATATTGTTATTGATATAATTTACTGTAATAGCAAAGAAAAAACAATCATTTTACTTCATATGGAATATTTAATCTAAAATGACAATGGAAAAAACATAGAAACAACTAGTACCCTTCAAAATTAATGATAAATTATACATGTTTGAACATAATTTTTTAAACAAAGATAATATGTACATACAAACAAACTTGAAATATTGTTACAACTTTTGGCATTTTCCCGTTTTATTAAACGACTGAAGTCTTTGGTAGAACGTCAAAACGACGGTTTAATTTTTCATGAAAATGTCATTATGACTCTAAAACAGTGTTGTCCAATGTCCACCTCGCAGGGATGGAATAGTGACATGGTCTTTCATTTTTCATTAGTTTTCTGCTAAAGGGCCTGCTTTTCCTATTAATGTTTATTTTTATTTTTAATGCAGAGATTACATGTGCATTAACCTGTGACCTGTGAAACCAGAGTTAGTGGTGATGTTTATCCTGTAAGGCGAGGGCCCCAGCGTCCACCATTTCTGCTTTGTAACTCCAAGGCTGAGCACGGTAGCAGAAGAATGTTTGGACAGTCTTCACAGTGAATTGCTGAAAAGAGAGTCTGAATTCAAGGTTATCACTCGTAGAGACTTCTATTTGAACATTTTCTGTGGAGGGATGGCGCCAGTCCACTGTTATATAATCTATTGTTTTCAATGTATAGTCCAGAATTCCATACAAATAATTTGTGTTTCACGTTTATACTCAACAGCATTACACTTTTGAATCCATAGATATCTCAATAGAGCAACAAGATTTGGTGAATTTATTTGTTTACATGAAGTTGCTGGTTCCTAACAAATTTTTTTAAGAGAATGAGCATAGTAAACATAGCAAACACATAATTTCAGAGAGGTTGTGAAGAAAAACAACAGTTGGGGTGAGAGAGGCTCAAACTCTCGACCTCAGGATATCTCAGTGAAGCTATGAGACTTATAGCAGCATCATACGCCCATGTGGCATACCAAGATACTGACAAAGGCTGGCATAACTCCTTTAGGATTTAGCTCTTGCTGCTGCTACAATCTAATGTGCATGCCCTTTCAGATTTAAGACGAGGGCCCCAGCGTCTCACTCAGTCTTTCAGATTTATATCGATACTATTAATTCATTGAAATAAGCCTGAGCTTATCAAACTTACTATTGTTAATTTCTCTTAATTCCTTAATGTTTGAATTTGCAGAGGAAATTGAAGAAAGACATAATAGCACTGACAGTGAATGCGCTGTTTCCGTCATTCAAGTTAGTTCCATTATCGATCGTACACTACGGGACTGAAGAACAACGATGATGAGTTTCTTGGATATCCAGTGATTGGGTATCACTGATCAGAATAACATGCAGGCTGCTGGATCCTGTCTCAGTATCCCCGAGGACAGATTGCAAGACAGTGTGCCCATGGGATCCTAGAATTAAAGGCTTATTCTTCTTTCAAAATGGAATCAGTATCAGTGTGTCCAAAATCGGGGGACATGATTCCGAGCAAAAACCCATCATAATTTTTGGGTTGCTGAATTCAGCTCAGGAGTAGGAGCCTCCAACTTCTTCATGAATATGCCTCATAATATTGAATTATTTCCATCAAATCAACAGTGATCTATTCTTCTTTTTTGGTACCATCCCTCTTATGTATTTATTAACTTATCAAGTATTTATTCAACTAGACTAGTTCCAGAAAATTCCTTGAAGGAACAAATCCTTCTCCCTTCTCAATGCTGTGTTTTATGGTCTTGTTGGACTCTCCTATCTCACCTTTCATCTCATATTTCTTACTGAAATTCTACGGTCGTGCTGGGCTAATGAATCTTATAAGCGCTGGCCCGGAAGATCTAAGGCCTGGTAATTCATTATATCTTTGTATAGAGCCATTTAAATCCTTTCATCTGCATCTCAGACCTAGTTTTAGATAGGTTTGTAGTTGAGATTATATTCAATGGATTTTTTATGTTAAGAATACAGTTCGCTTCTATTTGCAATGAATCCTTACGGGTTTTTTTTTTCCTTTTGGTACAACCATATTTAGGTCTCTATTATACGAAGCCTGTGGTAGGATGGTAAATCCAATTTTTGGCTCTATGGGTTTACTCTGTTCTGGGAATTGGTAACTTTGCTAGGCAGCGGTAGAAAGCATTCTGAAAGGTTGCCCTATTCATCCCATAATAGTGGACTCTTCAGGCATTCAAATGCCAACATAACGTTGCAACACAAATCCATCAGTTCGTTCTACATTGATGGAAACAATCACCAACGAGCTCCACAAAGTAAATACCAAAGGCCGATTCAAGCGCAGAAAAGGCACAGCCAAAGATTTGTCGCTGAACAATTGTGATGCAGAGGATCTGGTAGCTTCTCAGGTCTTTAATCTAAGAGGGCGTAGGTGTTATCCTGGCGAATTCCAGGCAGCAACAGCAATGGACGGGACTGCGAACAATCTTGTTTCTAGCGATTCGAGTAGTGAATCGCTTGAGCATTTTGATGATCCAAGAAATCACAAAGAAGCAGAGATCGAGGGCAGTATATCTAAGGGCATGAATTTGGGCATTGTCAATGGGAACTCTTGTAATGATCAAAACGATCACAAGACTATCAAGGAATCAGTTTTTGAGATCTCACACCCACAAGCACGCACAAATGCAGTAAGAAATCTGAGCATATTCACCATCTGTGTAGAAGTCTCCAATGCTTTCATGAATACAAATGCAAAACCCACCTAAAATGTCCACCTGTATATGCATCATTGAGGGAAGAAAAAATGTATATTCCACAGTGAAAGCTATAATGTAAATGCCATAGTGAAATCTATTTCTTTGAATAAATACAGAAAACAATGTAGAAAATTTTATAAAGTATACTCATTTTACCTATCTATGGAAGGAGCTTTCAAAAGATCGAATATAAATTCGTGTTGATGAATCGATATTCTTGATCTAAACCTCTAATTCTGGTTGCACCCGAGATTGATTCAGAAAAATGTTGAAGAATTGGACCTCTAAAAACTCCCATAAACCGTGTGAACTCCTAGGATTGGCGTAGGATACCATGGGACCCATGGGGTGGTGAAACACAATTTTGAAATGTATTCCTCTAAATATTCTTTCCAGGTTCAAACCCATCAACAAATCATGACTTCTAGGTCTCACGAATTCACTAAACAGAGGTATCCGAATGAAATTTTGGTCACGAGTTTAGGGTTTATTGAAAAATGAAAATGTTGTTGGCAAGTTCCATATTTATTCAATAAACAAAGGATTATGTGCTCTATGGGTCTCTGAATTGAGGTAGAAAAATCAGACATGACATGCATTGGGGCATTTCTTTCATCTGCACATTGAATCGATTCAAGATGGAAATAGAATGTACCTGAAATTGAATCTCCCAGTCCCCAGTTACATAATTATTGAGAGGAAGCAGTGATCTTAGGCTTCAGTCGTGTTCTCTAATCCCATGAATCGAACCCTTGCGGCCTGCCTCACGGCCTACCTCTCGTTCCTTGCTCTGCCCACTGGCCCAGTGCCCAGTGCAGATTCCAATTTCCCACTGACCCAGTGCTGAATCCGATTTTCGAATGGAGTCTGAACTCTCGAGTCTGGACTTTGGACAATGCAACATTAAAATAGTCCGAACAGGACCCCGGCGGTCGACCCTCATTCCCGAAGGCTGAATCCTCAATATTACAGCATTCAATGGCATTATGGAACACTACCTACCAGGCTACTAGTCCGTGGCTTCAGCCTTCCAGTTCCAAGTTCCGCCCGGTGTCCAGTGCCATTAACCGATGGTCTGAATTGGAAACCCTGTCCATTGTCCAATGCCCCCATGTGGCGAGGCGACTGCAGTCTGCGAGTCATGCGGAGCGGGAGCGGCATGCCCATAAAAACTGATTAATATATTAATTGAATCACGTGGATGGTGCACCCGTGTCACCATCCCAGGCTCCAACCCTGCCATGGTGCCCAATGCCCACTGCCACTTGTTTAAGGGCCTAATGACGTTTTGGCCGAAAATTAAACCGTCAACACATTAGTTAATATCGTAATGATGTTTTGGGTTAATATTCAACCATCAGATTTTCAGTTTATGAAAAATGCCGGCCATCCAATAAAATGGTTTTGAAATTTTTTTACCCATATTTGATGGGAAAAATCACCAAAAATGGGCAAATTCCCTTCAAATTCCAACTCTGCCTCCCCCAAACGAGCCGAGGAGGTTGCGGTCATGGAGGTCTCCCATTCTAGCTGTCTTGTCACTAATACATCAGCATGATACTGATCATCGGAAGAACAAGCTACATTGGTCGTCATATAGCCAAAGCTAGCCTTGCTCTTGGCCATCCCACATTCCAGCCAAAGCTAGCCTTGCTCTCGGCCATCCCACATTCCTTCTTGTTAGAGAGTCCACTGCTTCCAATGCTGAGAAGGCTAAGCTTCTAGAATCCTTCATGGCCTCAGGTGCTATTATACCCAATGGATCACTGGAGGACCAGGCAAGTCTCGTGGAGGTAATCAAGAAAGTTGATGTAGTTATCTCGGCTGTAAAGGGACCACAGCTGACGGATCAGCTAAATATTATCAACTCCATTAAGGAGGTTGGAACCATTAAGAGCTTTTCTCCATCCGAGTTCGGGAATAACGTTGATAGAAATCATGCAGTGGAGCCTGCAAAGACCATATTTGCTACCAAAGAAAAAATTCGCAAGGCCATTGAGGTAGAAGGCATCCCTTACACATTTGTCTCTGGCAACTGTTTTGCTATTTTTTTTTGCCAAGTTTGGGGCATCCGGGCCTTACTGCCCTCCAAGGGATAAATTTACTGATCTGGGCAATCTCGGCACTCCAAAATGAGGCCATCTAGAAAACGAACGAATTTTATGAGGAGGATTATAATACAAATTCCACCATCTAAATATTCCTCTAGTGATTTCTCTAGTGATCTCTTCCAGAGGAATATTTATTTTCATGGATAGCTTATGAGTCTGAAAATGCATACAAGGCTTTCATAAACAACAAGGGAAACTATTATGCCATCATCCCTTCATAGTTAAGAAGGAAAATTTTCCTAATACTCAAGGTTTCACTCAAAATTCTTCAATTTTCTAAATACAATCTTTAATGGTAATACATCTCCATTAGACCACTATTCCTTAGTTTTTTTCCTAAGCTTAAGCGTGGTCTACTTCAAGCGTTCATTTTTTTTCTATCATAACTTCACCACATTATTTAACATCTTCATAGACATCAGTCAATAATATACCCAATTCCCAAGCTACCAGAAATGAGAAATGGCAAAAAGAAAATGGGGGAAGATGGTTTCAGGGTAAAAACCAGTCTCCCCCAACTAACAACTTACACTCTGCATATTATCTATTTAATTTAGTGGGTTTCTTTTCACTCCTATCAACTCATTCTCCAAGTTTGAGGCCTTACAATTATACTACTCTGACAGTTCTTTAGGTTGTCCTAACATGTCCTGTGGAGTCCGGAAGCTGCTTCATTATTGAGTTGGGATTTCCACTTAAATAGAAAATGTGATAGTTTGTTAGGAGGTAAAAGGCTAATATGACCTAGAGAAATTGTCCCTTTTATAAGCAAATGACCACTTTTGATGCTTGAAATTGTCCATTAAACTTCTGAAACACCCTGAACTTGTAATATATTCAAATTTCAGGGTTATGGATTATTCAAATTATCCCATGCTTAGCTGAGCTGAAATATATTTTAAGTTTAGGGTGTTTCACAGGTTAATGTTTGGACAAAAGATAATTGTAAGGCCTCAACCTTGGAGAATGAGTTGATAGGGGTGAAAAGAAACTCCCTAAATTAAATAAATAATATGCAGAGTGTAACTTGTTGGTTGGGGGAGACTGGGTTTTACATTGAACCCATGAACAAACCTCATGAAAGAAAAAAGGAGTGGGAGAAGAAACAATGTTGGTCAAGAATGATTGAACACTCGATGGCTCATTAGTTGGCGTTGGCTTATGGAACATTGTACAGTGTTTGGTAGGACTTCTTTGTAAAAGTTTACTTTTTTTTGGTTAATAAAAGAAGTTTCTTAATTAGTATAGACATGGGGTGGTTTCTTGCAATAGTATCTAGAGATCAACTATGATGCTTTTTTTCATAGCAACCCATACTAGTGATAAAAAGTAGGCTATCCAAGTCAGAATTCTTATTCTCCAGATCCAAAAATCATGTATACTTTTTCAAATTTAAAGAAAGACATGTTTGCAAGCTAACTGTCATAATTATACAGAGCTTTGATTGTCCACCACTCTTAGAAACTGGGTTTGAACAAAAAAAGATTTAGATTATAGCTGATGAGATAAAAACTAAAGGAAACACTTTGCGAACTAAACAACATTACAACTTATCAAGCAAGCCTTCTGCTGCGGAGCTCCATATATGATGTTATCTGCAACTGTCTAATGCTGCAGATTTTAGAGGACTTAGGGGAAGCAGGAGGAGCATTGTTTTCCTTTTTCTGAAGAGAAACAACAGATCCTTATGAAAGTGTTGATAAGTTGCAAATTTTTGCCAATAATATGGACATTCAGCAGTCAGAAGGTCGCGTTACATTTTCTGCGAAGGAATTTAACATTTTTATTAGTAGCTTGGAGTATATACTGAAGAATTACAGCCTGAAACTACCAACCGATGTTATGGGAAGCTTCATTTCTTCACCGGCCTTTCAGCTTGATATAACTATGGATTGGGAATGCGAGTCTGGGAACCCTCTTAACCACTATTTGTATGCACTTCCCAATGAACGTGACCCACACAAAAACGTCTACAATCCTTTCCGTTCTACATCACTTTCACTACGCTGGAATTTTTCTTTGAAGCCCTCCTATCCTATGACACCAGTAGAAGAAGCTCAGTCTTCTATGGGACATGCGGACAGGGTCGGTAACAAGGTGAAAACTCAGGTTGTCATTCCTGCTAGAAAATCAAATACAGAAAGGAATCCCTATGGTTCTACTTCAATCACCCTAGAAAATTGGCTGTTATTTCAATGGGTGTTCCAGCAATGAATTTGGGTGCCCATAATTTAATTTGGATTTTCAGATGGTGGAATTTGTATTATAATCCTCCTCATAAAATTCGTTCATTTTCTATATGGCCTCATTTTGGAGTGCCGAGATTGCCTAGCTCAGTAAATTTATCCCTTCGAGGGAAGTAAGGCCTGGCTGCCCCAAACTTGGCAAAAAAAAATAGCAAAATAGTTGCCAGAGACAAATGTGTAAGGGATGCCTTCTACCTCAATGGCCCTGTGAATTTTTTCTTTGGTAGAAAATATGGTCTTTGCAGGCTCCACTGCATGATTCCTATCAACGTTATTCCCAAACTCGGATGGAGAAAAGCTCTTAATGGTTCCAACCAAAGTTGGAATTTGACGGGCATTTTCCCGTTTTTGGTGATTTTTCCCATCAAATACGGGTAAAAAAATTTCAAAACCATTTTATTGGACAGCCAGCATTTTTCATAAACCGGCAATATGACGGTTGAAGATTAACCCAAAACGTCATTACGATATTAACTGCTGTGTTGACGGTTTAATTTTCGGCCAAAACGTCATTAGGCCCTTAAACAAGTGGCAATGGGCATTGGGCACCGTGGCAGGGTTGGAGCCTGGGATGGTGACACGGGTGCACCATCCACATGATTCAATTTATATATTAATCAGTTTTTATGGGCATTCCACTCTCGCTCTGCATGACTCGCAGACTGCAGTCGCCTCGCCGCATGGGGGCATTGTACAATGGACAGGGTTTCGAATTCGGACCATCGGTTAATGGCACTGGACGCCGGGCGGAACTTGGAACTGGAAGGCTGAAGCCATGGACTGGTATCCTGGTAGGTAGTGTGCCATAATGCCATTGAATGCTGTAATATTGAGGATTTAGCCTTCAGGAATGAGGGTCGACCGTCGGGGTCCTGTTCAGACTGTTTCAATGTTGCATTGTCCAAAGTCCAGACTCGAGAGTTCAGACTCCATTCGAAAATCGGATTCGGCACTGGGTCAGTGGGAAATTGGAATCTGCACTGGGCACTGGGCCAGTGGGCAGAGAAAGGAACGAGCAAGGAACGAGAGGTAGGCCGCAAGGGTTCGATTCATGGGATTAGAGAACACGGCTGAAGCCTGAGATCACTGCTTTCTCTCAATAATTGTTTAACTGGGGACTGGGAGATTCAATTTCAGGTACATTCTATTTCCATCTTGAATCGATTCAATGTGCAGACGAAAGAAATGCCCCAATGCATGGCATGTCTGATTTTTCTACCTCAATTCAGAGACCCATAGAGCACATAATCCTTTGTTTATTGAATAAATATGGAACCCGCCAACAACATTTTCATTTTTCAATAAACCCTAAACTCGTGACCAAAATTTCTTTCGGATACCTCTGTTTAGTGAATTCGTGAGACCTGGAAGTCATGATTTGTTGATGGGTTTGAACCTGGAAAGAATATTTAGAGGAATACATTTCAAAATTGTGTTTCACTACGCCATGGGTCCCACGGTATCCTACGCCAATCCTAGGAGTTCACACGGTTTATGGGAGTTTTTAGAGGTCCAATTCTTCAACATTTTTCTGAATCAATCTCGGGTGCAACCAGAATTAGAGGTTTTGATCAAGAATATCGATTCATCAACACGAATTTATATTCGATCTCTTGAAAGCTCCTTCCATAGATAGGTAAAATGAGTATACTTTATAAAATTTTCTACATTGTTTTCTGTATTTATTCAAAGAAATAGATTTCACTATGGCATTTACATTATAGCTTTCACTGTGGAATATACGTTTTTTCTTCCCTCAATGATGCATATACAGGTGGACATTTTAGGTGGGTTTTGCATTTGTATTCATGAAAGCATTGGAGACTTCTACACAGATGGTGAATATGCTCAGATTTCTTACTGCATTTGTGCGTGCTTGTGGGTGTGAGAACTCAAAAACTGATTCCTTGACAGTCTTGTGATCGTTTTGATCATTACAAGAGTTCCCATTGACAATTCCTAAATTAATGCCCTTATATATATTGCCCTCATTCTCTGCTTCTTTGTGATTTCTTGGATCATCAAAATGCTCAAGCGATTAACTACTCGAATTGCTAGAAACAAGATTGTTCGCAGTCCCGTCCATTGCTAATGCTACCTGGAAGTCGCCAGGATAACACCTGCGCCCTCTTACATTAAAGACCCGAGAAGCTACCAGATCCTCTGCATCACAATTGTTCAGCGACAAATCTTTGGCTGTGCCTTTTCTGCGCTTGAATCGGCCTTTGGTATTTACTTTGTGGAGCTCATTGGTGATTGTTTCCATCAATGTAGAACAAACTGATGGATTTGTGTTGCAACGTTCTGTTGGCATTTGAATTCCTGAAGAGTCCACTATTATGGGATGAATAGGGCAACCTTTCAGAATGCTTTCTACCACTACTTGGAAAAGTTGCCAATTCCCAGAACAGAGTAAACCCGCAGAGCCAAAAATTGGATTTACCATCCTACCACAGGCTTCGTATAATAGAGACCTACATATGGCTGTACCAAAAGGAAAAAAAAACCTGTAAGGATTCATTGCAAATAGAAGCGAACTGTATTCTTAACATAAAAAAGGCATTGAATATAATCTCAACTACAAACCTATCTAAAACTAGGTCTGAGATGCAAATGAAAGGATTTAAATGGCTCTATACAAAGATATAATGAATTACCAGGCCTTAGATCTTCTGAGCCAGCGCTTATAAGATTCATTAGCCCAACACGACCGTAGAATTTCAGTAAGAAATATGAGATGAAAGGTGAGATAGGAGAGTCCAACAAGACCATAAAACACAACGTTGAGAAGGGAGAAGGATTTGTTCCTTCAAGAAATTTTCTAGAACTAGGCTAGTTGAATAAATACTTGATAAGTTAATAAATACATAAGAGGGATGGTACCAAAAAAGAAGAACAGATCACTGTTGATTTGATGGAAATAATTCAATATTATGAGGCATATTCATGAAGAAGTTGGAGGCTCCTACTCCTGAACTGAATTTAGCAACCCAAAAATGATGATGGGTTTTTGCTCGGAATCATGTCCCCCGATTTTGGACACACTGATACTGATTCCATTTTGAAAGAAGAATAAGCCGTTAATTCTAGGATCCCATGGGCACGCTATCTTGCAATCCGTCCTCAGGGCTACTGAGATAGGATCCAGCAGCCTGCATGTTATTATGATCAGTGATACCCAATCACTGGATATCCAAGAAACTCATCATCGTTGTTCTTCAGTCCCATACTGAGATCGATAATGGAACTAACTTGAATGATGGAAACAACGCATTCGCTTTCAGTGCTATTATGTCTTTCTTCAATTTCCTCTGCAAATTCAAACATTAAGGAATTAAGAGAAATTAACAATAGTAAGTTTGATAAGCTCAGGCTTATTTCAATGAATTAATAGTATCGATATAAATCTTAAAGACTGAGTGAGACGCTGGGGCTCTCACCTTAAATCTGAAAGGGCATGCACATTAGATTGTAGCAGCAGCAAGAGCTAAAGCCTAAAGGAGTTATGCCAGCCTTTGTCAGTATCTTGGTATGCCACATGGGTGTATGATGCTGCTATAGGTCTCATAGCTTCACTGAGATATCCTGAGGTCGAGAGTTTGAGCCTCTCTCACCCCAACTGTTGTTTTTCTTCACGACCTCTCTGAAATTATGTGTTTGCTATGTTTACTATGCTCATTCTCTTAAAACAATTTGTTAGGAACCAGCAACTGCATGTAAACAAATAAATTCACCAAATCTTGTTGCTCTATTGAGATATCTATGGATTCAAAAGTGTAATGTTGTTGAGTATAAACGTGAAACACAAATTATTTGTATGGAATTCTGGGCTGTACATTGAAAAACAATAGATTATATAACAGTGGACTGGTGGCATCCCTCCACAGAAAATGCTCAAATAGAAGTCTCTACGAGTGATAACCTTGAATTCAAACTCTCTTTTGAGCAATTCACTGTGAATACTGTCCAAACATTATGCTTCTACCGTGCTCACCCTTGGAGTTACAAAGCAGAAACAGTGGACGTTGGGGCCCTCGCCTTACAGGATAAACATCACCACTAACTCTAGTTTCACAGGTCACAGGTCAATGCACATGTAATCTCTGCATTAAAAATAAAAATAAACATTAACAGGAAAAACAGGCCCTTGAGCAGAAAACTAATGAACATAATCACTTATGTTCTGCTAAGTTGCTGTGATAGGGTTTCATTCTTCTGTCAAGATTCAAAATCACCAAGGAATTGCACCAGATCCTTATTACTTATATCTTTAGTGGAATTGACCTTGATGGGTAGCCTGATATGCTGCCATCTTCACTACTGAATGGAAACCCCATTGGCATAAATATTGGTGATTGATGAACACCAGCCATGAATTGCAAAAACAAATCTCATTGTGTACTTCCTTTTCTAATGGATTTTTTACTAAACTGCAAAACTTATAAAGCTACATTATTAGTTGGACTTTTTATGGAGCTCCAATTTCAATCTTTCCAAGTGCAATATAGTTTTTTTTCATAATCTCTCCTTATTCTCGAGATTTTGATCACTTGAACAGGGATTCACCCATAACATTCACATTTTCTTTATGAATTCTTATCTCCTCCTAGCAGAGATATAACTTTGGATGCAATCTAATGTGATAGTATGGGGTGGTTTTACTAGTTTTTGTATTATTGTATTTTGGAATGATGTATTTGAAATGCCATCATACATTCCTTTATTTTTATTGCTTTATCTTTAATACCTTGTAGACATGCTAAGCCAGAAGTGATTGGATTGTTTAGAATTTCAGTTTGTAGCAGTTAGAATCTTGTTGACATGTTAAGCTATTAGATTTGACACTAAGATGGAACAAGTGCAACTAGACTTTAATCAAGTTCTAGCTTGAGGAAACTGAAGAACAATGAACATACATCAGAAGTATTATCCTGCCATTAAATGCTGAGCGGTGTCCGCCCAGTGCCATTAACCGATGGTCTGAGACCGTCTGATGCCCATAAAAATTGATTATTCACGAATCACGTGGATGGTGCACCGTGTCACCATTCCAGGCTCCAGCCCTGCCACCTGTTTAAGGGCTTAATGATGTTTTGGTGGAAAATTAAACTGTCAACAGCCTGTTAGGATCGTAATGACGTTTTGGTTTAAACTTAAACCGTCAAATTGTCGGTTTATGAAATATTCCAATTTCCGGTCCTTTAGTAAAACGGTCTTCAAATATTTTAACTCGTATTTGACAGGAAAAATGACCAAAAACGGGCAAATGTCGGTCAAATTCCAACTCTGATCTGCCAGTCTGCCATTAACCGATGGTCCATGACATTTATTATTTGAATCAAAACTCATGCGGATGGTGCACCGTGTCACCATTCCAGCCCTGCGAGGTGGACATTGGACAACATTGTTTTAGAGTCATAATGACATTTTCATGAAAAATTAAACCGTCGTTTTGACGTTCTACCAAAGACTTCAGTCATTTAATAAAACGGGAAAATGCCAAAAGTTGTAACAATATTTCAATTTTGTTTGTATGTACATATTATCTTTGTTTAAAAAATTATGTTCAAACATATATAATTTATCATTAATTTTGATGGGTACTAATTGTTTCTATGTTTTTTCCATTGTCATTTTAGATTAAATATTCCATATGAAGTAAAATGATTGTGTTTTCTTTGCTATTACAGTAAATTATATCAATAACAATATTACTGTGGAATTTTCATTATGGTTTATCCCTTTTACCCTTGCTTAAAACATGTTTTTTATTGTTTTTATTGTTATTGTTATTGTTTATAGGTATATAGTTTCACTAGAAATGCCTCCAAAAAAGAAGGGGCAATCGAATTTGGACAAATTTTATGGCTGTTCTACAATACCAAAATCCTCCAATGCTGATGATATTCCATCTATCCCTAACCTGAATGATATACCTGACCTGAATGATATACCTGACTTGAATGATGAAACTAATGAAGATGTAGATGTAGACCTTGTTGACGATTTAGAAATGTTTGGTCATGAAGAGGGTGGTTGTAGTAGTGAGAGGAAAAGGAAGACCTCATGGAAACGTGAATTTCGAGAAGATTGGAAGATCAAACACCCCTGGGTCTATGCAATCAATGTTGTCGATGGCCTTACTCACATGAAATGCAAGCTCTGTGAGAAATACAAAGCTCAAGGTCCATGGGGTATTGGCACTGGATGCAAGACAATTCAGTATGATGCTGTGGCAACTCATTCAAAATCATTTATTCATCAAACATCAGTTCAAAAAAATTTGTATGAAACTCAAAAATTGACAAAGTCCATTCCAGAACACAATATGCGTATGAATGATGCCAACAAGGACAAGGTGATAACCACAATGAAATTAGCATATTTTATTGCAAAAAAGGATATTGCAATTGCTACTTATGAAGATCTTTGTCAACTTCAGATGCACTTGCAGATTCCAAACATCCCTAATCAAGTAGATTATTGTTCCTATTTTAATAGGAAGGCTGCCACAGAATTTATTGAGTGTATCTCAAATTACCTTGAAGAGATGCAATCTGAAAAAATGTTGGACAGTCCTTTTTTTTCTATAATGTTGGATGAAAGCATAGATAACAGTTTGGAACAACATCTTGTTGTTTATTCTACTCGCTTGGACTCAGGCTTAGGGCCTCCAATATCACAGTTTATGAAACTTATCACCGTCCCTGATGGAAAAGGAAAAACCATTTATGATACATTTATCAGTCTAAAAGAAACAAGGAAATTGCAAAATGAAAATTTAATAGCAGTTTCTACTGATGATGCTTCATCTATGCTAGGGACTGAAAATGGATTTGTCACGTTTTTAAAGAATGATTTGCCAAATTTGATTGGTACTCATTGCATTGCACATCGTGAGGCACTTGCAGCATCAGATGCTTCAAAAAAGATACTGGAATTCTTGTTTGTTGAAAAACTTGTAAATAAGGTGTATTCATGGGTAAGAAATTCAGCAAAGAGAAATAATGAACTCATTTCTTTACTAGAAGTAATGGAATTGGAATCCTTGCAAGTTCTTCAAATCCATGGGATTCGATGGTTATCTAGGGGACAGGTAGTTGAAAGGCTTGTTACATTGATGCCTGCAATTTTGAGCATGTGGAAAAAAGAAAGAAAAAATTCATGGTATCACAAGGCAAGGATTTTCTCAGTTCAATTCTGTCTAAATATGCTTGCTGATGTTTTGATAGAGTTGAACAAACTAAACAGAAAATTCCAAAAAGATAACATAGATGTCACCACGCTTGGAATAACTATTGATCATACATTAAATACTCTTAAGAGGTATTTTTGTAGGCCAGATTCTTTTGCAGATGGTGCAACGTATCTTAGTAAATTCTTAGAAGACTCCAAAGATGGATTCCTTGAAAATATTGACAAAGAGGGGATTACACATAGACATGATTTGTTGTATATTCCAATCCCGGATGAGCACATGTCACAACTGATGGCAACACGTATCGATGGCTCTCTTGATAGTTGCATACAACTTACAAGGAATTATGTCCAAGTATTGATAGAGAGCTTTAATTCAAGATTCCTGGATCTTCATCTATTTAATGCAGCAAGATTGTTTAGCCCTTGCCACTATCCATCAGATTTATATGTGAGAGAAACTGATGCAAAACAATGGCTTGAAAGACTGTTTTCGCATTTGCAGCACAAACTATGCAATGAAGGTGATAATGTACCGTTTTTTGACATTGCAGCTTGCAAAATAGAATTGTATGAATTTATTGATGTTCTTCATTTAAATGGAGAAAGTTTCCCTATGAAAGATGCATGGAAGGTATTTTCTCAAATAAAAGATTGGCACTCTAGGTATCCAAATATGTTAAAATTATGGCAAGCAATCCTTGTCATTCCGGCAAGCATTGTTGCATGTGAACGAGGGTTTTCAAAACAAAATGTAATCAAAGATATAAGGAGAACAAGGTTGTCAATTAACACGCTTGATGCATTAATGCGTGTTTCATTAACAGGGCCTGACATATCAGAGGTGGACTGGCAACGCGTTTATGAGATTTGGTGTAGTTCAAAAGATAGGAGAAATTAACTCGGGCACTTGATGCACTCCTGGGCATGTATTGCAACAGTTTTGATGAGTTAGTCTTACGTAATAAGACTGCTATTTAATTTTTGTCATGTTTCCTCCTTATCAACAGTAATCTACAGCAAGCTAGGAAATGTTTTGGAGCTACAACAGGCTCTTTTCAGCAGTACCTGAAGTTCTGAACTATATGCTACAACAGTGAAGGGGATCCTATAGCAGCCTTACAACATTGACTTTCAGTTATAGGCAAAAGGACAATATACCAAGGTGGGAGTAACATTAATTTTGGTTATGGGAAGGTCTTATCCTTAGCCATATCTATTGATAAAAAGAAGAATGAAACCCTTAATACATCTACACATACACATTATAGGAGGCCTGTATAGTGAAAGGGTGGTTTTCCTTGCCATACTATAGTTACCACCCAATACCCAATGCTCACCCTTTCACCAACCAGTGGTCCTTGTTTTCTCTGTAAGTGGTTATCATTTTTGTGAAGATTCCAGGTCTGAAATAAATTATATCAGGCCTTATTTTGCCAAATATTATTGTGGTGAATGTGTTTTAAAGCTACAGTACTTTCAGTATATATATGGAGGATCTTTCTCTTGAGGTTTCTAAAATTGGTAAGCATTGTTGAAGTTCTTTATTCTAGACAAACTGTCTAAAGAAAATACACATTATAGAATGTTTGTACAATGAAAGGGTGTTTTAAAGTTTTTCCAGCCCATACTATAGTTACCAGCCAATACCACGTGTTTACTCTTTCACCAACTAGTGATCCACGTATGTTGTGTAAGCGGTTATAATTTTTGTGAAGATTCCAGCTGTGAGATAAATTATATCAGACCTTATTTTTCCAAATATTATTGTGGTGAATGGTTTTTAAATCAGTAGTACTTTCATTATATATATGATGGATCTTTCTCTTGAGGTTTGTGAAATTGGTGAACATTGTTGAATTTCTTTGTCCCAGTTTGAAGAAAATACACATTATAGGAGTTTTGTGAAGATTCCAACTGTGAGATAAATTATATCAGAGCTTATTTTTCCAAATATTATTGTGGTGAATGGATTTTAAATCAGCAGTACTTTCATTATATATATGATGGATCTTTCTCTTAAGGTTTGTGAAATTGGTAAACATTGTTGAAGTTCTTTGTCCCAGTTTGAACAAAATACACATTATAGGAGTTTTGTACAGTGAAAGTGTGTTTTTCGATATATTTCTATCTCAGAACTTGGGAACGCTATCCACAAGTTCTTGATCAAGGAACTTGTACCTGTGCAAGGTCTGCAAATGCTCTGGGTTGCTAGTATATCTGAAATATTCGGTTTGGATTTTCTTTCTCACCTTAGTAAGGGAGTGGCATTATTTTCCTACATCCCACTCCAAATAAACTAGATCATAAGCTTTTTTTGTCTGTTGAATCCCAACAGGGATGTAACCAAGCAAGTGCCAATACATGCTAAATATAGTGCACAGGTACAAGTTCATGGCCGCAAGTTATGAGATAGAAATATATCGAAAAACACCCTTTCACTATACAAATCTCTTATAATGTGTATTTGAGAAGTCATGATACATGTTGTCGTGACTTCTCCTTATACAATGATGATAAAAATATATGGAACACACATGACAATAAACATTGAGAGAGAAAAGATTAATGTCCTTGGTCTTGTTGGTCATGTGGGTAAAAGGGGTTGTTTCCCCACCTTTATTGTACACCTTGGTATTATGGGTATGGAGTTTTCCTTGCCACCTTGTTGTGACGCTTAGTTGACTGATGGTCCTTTTGGCCTTAGCACCCTTGTTGTATGTGGTACCATGACCACCTTTGGTATGATGACTTAACCTTATTTTTTTTATCTTATATTACCACTTGATTGTTAGTGTACCCTATCCTAAGTCAACCTAACATTATTTTATGTTATGTTGGAAACTACCCTAAAAGACATGGGTTAGTGGATTAAACTTTCTAGAAGGCTTGTTAACATTATAAATTCAAGTCTTGAATTTCATTTTAGAGAGTGTGTTGACAAGATAAATTTGAAGATATGATCTTTCACCTGTCTAGGGTTTGCTGCTACTAATAGATTGACGTCTAGGGTTTTGTTGCTATTTGTGAGATGCTACCACCTCTCCTCTTAGCCTGCTAGTGTTTTTGTCTTCCAGTTCAAGTTGTTGTTGTTATGAATAAGTCGTGTCAATCTTCTCAGCTTGTTAAGTGTTTCCTTCACATGTGTTGATCTTCCTTGAGATGGGAATAATCTTTTGTAGGATGCTAATTCTGATGGGTTGGGTTGTGGCTTATCTAAACCCCTTAGGTTTGAACTGTGATTGAGTTGCTAGCTAGGCCATGACTGTGTGGAACCCTTCTAGAGCTGGGTCATGACTGCGTAAGACCCTTCTTGGGTAGGTCGTGACTGTTTGACCTTACCTTAACTAAACCATGGACTGTCGATGCTTTCTCTAGAAGGTTGTGACTATTGATGAATTTTTTTAGCCCTCTTTGATAGGTCATGACATTTTTGTGACTTCCTAGATTGGGTCGTGATCACTGTTGGCTGCCCAGACTTAGAATGTGACCCTTCTGCTGTTTATTAGAGTGGGTAATGACCCTTGGTACTTGGGGTTGTTCAGACTTGATCTATGAATCTTGGATTCCTCCTGTGCTGGGCTATCACCTTGTGTGTGCTCAGAGTTGTGATTCTTGTCGGTTGTTAGGACTTTGACTTGAGCTTGTTGGGTTGCTAAGATTTGAGTTGTGACTTGCGTTAATCTTCTTGAACTGGTTGTGATCCTGCTGGTGCCTAACTGTGTTTGGGGCTGGGTATCACCGTTGGGGTTTTCACACTTGGTGACTGAGTCATATTGATTGCAACTATATGCACCTGAACTTATTCCTAACCTTTTCTCTCTCAAGGTATGTCAACTTTTTCATTGTTGATCTTGTCCTTTTAGTGACAAGATTTGATCCTAAAAGTATCTGAGTATAAGGCTGATTCAAAGCAGATATGAACTGACATTGTTATTTATTGGTTGTTGGTCATTAGTTTGTTTTTTGTACTATATTATTGTTTATGTTCTCTACATTGCCTTTGATGAAGTGTATCTCAAGGACCAAATTTAACACAATGACCATTGGAGTGTTAAAGTTGAAAGAGATGAAAGTTATTTTTTCTAAATTTATCTTGCCTTGCTACAATTGTACCAATTTTGGGGTTGAGTATCACTGTTAGGGTTTTCACACTTGGTGACTGATTCATATTGACTGCTACTGTATGTGGGGCTGAGTATCATTGTTGGGTTTTTCACACTTTGTGATTGAGCCATATTGACTACTATTGTATGTGCCTAACCTTATTCCTAACTTTTTCTCTCTCAAAGGTATGTCAATTGTTTCATTGTTGATCTTGTCCTTTCAGTGACAATATTTGATCCTAAATGTATCTTAGTATAAGGCAGATTCAAACCAGATATGAATTGACATTGTTATTTATTACTTGTTGGTCATTAGTTTGTTTTTTGTACTATATTATTGTTTTGGTTATCTACATTGCATTTGATGAAGTGTATCTCAAGGAACAACTTTAACACAGTGACCATTGGAGTGTTAAAGTTGTAATAGATGAAAGTTATGTTTTAGAAATTTATTTTTCACTGTTATACTTTTACTTCTCAGTACCTAATCTGCAATTTTTGCATAAGTTAGTTAAATTGTTAAAAATCCCTAAAATTTTAACAATACATTGGGTGGCATGTTAGCACTCAAAGTCACCTTTAAAAAAAACATTTAAAGTTCGTCAATCTTGTGTCAAACATCACTAGCTTGTCATCCTATGCATCAACTTCTGTAAATTTCCTAGCTCCTTCAAATCAATGAATGTTTGGGTCCTTCACTGAGGCAATATGCTTATACTCCTTTGCTTGCAAACCTCATTTTTTCATTTTCTCCTTGTTTTGTAGAAAATTAAATAACTGAAAAGTTATTGTTATAAAATAAAGTAATTGGGATGTGGTCATAGCACCAATACAAGAGCGGAATTGCTGGCTCTTTGGGCTACTCTTCGAGTTAGTTTGCTGATGGGCTTACCCATCAATTTGATCTATGGAGATTCTTCGGTTATTATATCCTAGCTCAACAATTTATCTGCACTTGATGTTCCAGCACTGATGCACTGGAGTGGTGATATCAAAAAAATGCTTCATGCGGCCCCTAAAGTGATCTTCAAACACATTTATCGTGAGCATAACACGTTGGCAGATGGTCTCTCAAAAGAGGCCATAAACTTGGATATGGGTCATGGCAATTTTGCTGAATTTCTGGATGGATTTGTTATCAATAAAGGCAATTTTGTTTTTTATTAGTCTAGCTGAACTTTATTTTCAGCTCATTATGATTCTGCAGTGATTGAACTTCTCTATGTTATATCTGGAGATCTCCATGCCAGCTTGTTTTGCTCATGATAGTATGTATTTGATGATCACCCTCTATATTCTTATATATTATAGATTATTCTGACCTGAATTATTCAGGAATGATGAGAAAGGTCTACGACGATCAGACCTTATTTCTATGTGTTTCTTGAAAAGTTTTGATTAGTCATGTTTTGTATTTCTGAATTTCCTATGTGCAATGCTGTTAGTGAACAGCGAATAAAATTCACATAGATGACTATGTAAAAGATGTCTTTTGATTCTTATTAGAATAACAAAGGCTGGTATTTTTTGCTCTGAAAAAAAAATCATTTTATTAATTATAAAATGATTTTATACTCACTAATAATTTTTAATTTATTTTAAAAGGATAAATGTTTATTATTAAAATTGGCCTTTTATTCATTTTTAGCTCCACGTCAACTCATTTTCTTCTTACCTAACATGTAAGTGGGAATACTTTTCATGTTAACCTTATAATTTTCATTAAAATATGGTTAGCTTGTCAAGCATTGAACTTTATTTGTTCATGCACGGGAAGTTCCCTCACAAGAATCAATGTAAATGCTCGCTCACGATCAAGCTTTATGCACTACAAGTTGGAAGGAAATGAGTGCACTTGGGTATATAAAACTATAAAATATGTCTTATTTTGTTGCATGTGGACAGTGGGAGTGCTTCCTAAATGCAGAATAAACAGGATAAGAGTTCAAATTGTCCAAGACAACACATTCACATTATGAGTTTGAGTGAGCAGGTGCCAAGATGATTTCTTCAGTTTTCCCAAATGTATTTTAAAGTGTCATGACAAAGATGACAATCAAACATTCATCAAAAGTCTGAGCTCCAGTGTTCTGCCATTTATGAAATTTATATATTTCGATAGAGCATCCAGCACCAAGGTTACAAAGTCTTTTGTATTTATTTTTCTATATTGTGAAGGATGGACAGAATGTTAAATAATTATCATTTTCTAGGATGGATGGTTTCATCATATATATATTAACTTTGTTTGTCCATTGTGTCATGAAGAGGAATAATATCAATTCCAGGTTGAAGAGCAAGCTTGTTAATAAAGCTAATGGTCAAATCATTGCACAAAACATTGATATGAGGTTTATAGGACATCTGGCAGCAAAATTTGGAGTTGCTGATTCTACATGTGGCAGCTAAAAGGTATCAAGGTTTCTAAATCCCTCTCCATTTCTCATTTGTTGTTCATATATAATGTCCTTCTATTTGGTAATGGTTATGTAGAATAATGACAATGTTTCAGTGGTATCATTAATCTTTTCTTGGCATATGGGGTGGAGGTCATTGTTTTAAAATTGTGCATCCATTGTAATGAAGTTGAGAAATAAGACTTAGACAAAATCATAGGCCTCTTCACCATTCAGATTGATAAAACTGATAAATATTTTAAGTACTTAGGCTATTTCATAAATCCAAACAGTTGTTATACAAAAGACCAGCACTGATAAATATTTTAAGTACTTAGGCTATTTCATAAATCCAAACAGTTGTTATACAAAAGACTAGCTTTGGCTCCTTTAAAAAGTGGAGAAGCGGATCAATTGCTGGTATTTTAAATGCTTATCCTAGGGCTGCAGATTAATCTTAGTCAAATCCATCCTAGAAAGTATCCTTGTTTATTGGATGTCTATGGTTAGGATCCATGTGTCTATCCCATAATCTATCAGAAAAAAATATGATGAAATTTCTTTGGTCATGATGGGGGGTAAAAGTAAATCCCTGTGTCTATCCCATAATCTAAAAAAATATGGTGAACTTTCTTTGGTCATGATGGGGGGTAAAAGTAAATTTCAATTGGCCAAATGGGAGAAGATTTGCTTACCTAAGGTGTTTGGAGGATGGGGAATAAAGAGCCTATAGTGGTTCAATCATGCTCTCTACCTTAAGAGTCTTTGGTGTGGGTTGTTTGGACCAAGTGTGTGGACTGAGGTATTCTTATCTAAGTATCTCAAGAAATATTCAATGGAGTACTGCCAATGCACTAAAACGTTATTACTGACAGGGATATATTTAAGTAAAACGTTATTACTGACAAGTAAATATTTAAGTAAAACGTTATTACTGACAGGTACATATTTAAGTAAAACGTTTAGTGAAGGGTGATGTGAAACCCAAAAACGTCAAATTTTTTTTGTTTGACAGGTAATATTCTAGTGAAATTCCAACACTGGTTCCAACCTCCTTAATGGCCTTGATAATATTCAGCTGATTCGTCAGCCGTGGTCCCTTTACAGCCGAGATAACTTCATCAACTTTCTTGATTGCCTCCACGAGACTTGCCTGGTCCTCCAGTGATCCATGGAGTATAATAGCACCTGAGGCCGTGAAGGATTCCACCTTACTGTATGTCACCCATAACACGTGTTGATAGCATCTGCTCTAAAAATATTCAAAGATGTATAGATTTCTTAAAGATTAAAGAAACGTGTAAGAAACTTGACGCCATTTCAGTAGCATTTACTTTGAGTACGAACATTTTTAAGGCTCTAGTACAATCCAATAACTTATAACCTATGCAATGTATGTTAAAATCTAAATAAATAATATATTTTAAATCAATTATAAAAATATATATTTATAATAAATTAAAAAAAAATCTTTTAAATTATCATAAATAAAAATATAAAACTAAATTATAAAAATATATATATTTATAATAAATTAAAAAATAATTTTTTTAAATTATCATAAATAAAAATATAAAACTAAAAATTCAATGATTTATAAAATTCACTAAAAATGTATTTTATTAAATAAAATAAATTTTTTTTAATTATCAAAATAAAAAATAATAAAACTAATTCCAATGATTTTATAAAGTTCCTTAACATGTTTTCTAAATAAAAATAACAAAATGTTATAATTATATAAATAAAAATATATATATTTAGTATTAGTGAAAAATAAAAATATTAAAATTACCTTAAATTAGAAGAAACTTGAAATAAATTAAAATTATATTTAAGCAATATATGCTCAAGGGTAAGAAAGTGTATTTTAAAGCACCCTTACCCATGGAATGGTTGTGTAAGTATATGTAGGGGTATAGTAGTAGGTGTCATACAAATACTTTACTCATCATTTTTTAATAAAAAAGAAATTATGAATTTATTTACGAATTGGTATTGAATTTCAATTTAATTATGTTTTATAAATTTCATATATGTTTATCTTAATTTATATATATAAATTTTAAAATGTTTAATAAATTAAATTTATTTATATATTATGGTTTTTTTAATTTAATTATTTTATTTTATTTTATTAAATTTATATCATATAAAAAAATATTAAGTTGTAAATATATTTAATTTTACATAAGCTTTGTGGGTTAGTTCAAGTGGTTGATAGTTGTTTAAGCTAACTGAGCAAATCTACAGGTCAAATCTTTAGGTGGGTGGGTGGCTATATAGATTACATGTTCCATCATTAAAAATAATAATAATAATAATTAACTAAATTCTAACTATACTCGTCAATGTTCTTTGGAATAGCCTCAACCTATCTGAATCTTCATTCAATGAGTTGGAAGAGCACCATAAATGAAAAGTGGTGGCATGTGCCCCAGGATCTTCACCAACTTTGCTTTCGAATTTTGGGATGTCCGAGGGCAACTTGGTGGGTCGAACCGGAGCACTAAAAGTACCAGTTTGGGGATTAGAGGGACTTGCCCCCAAATTCCCATATGTAAAGGTGGGGTTGCCCCTTGCCGCTGGTTGCAAAGTGGATGGATTACTTTGAAACAGATTCCATCCATAAGCCACAGGATTGTTGGTATGAGGTGCAGTATAAGAGATTTTGGCTACCCCAGTCGAAACTGGGGTTTGAAATACAGGAGCGGGTATCCCTCTGCTAAAAAGGGAAAAGGGAGAGCTCGTGAATGGAGCAGAGACTGGGGTTTGGAAACCTTTACCATAAGGGTTAGTGCTTCCAAACTGCACCCCTACATAAGAGGGTGGTAGGCCTATGTATGGAGTGAATGGGGGTATGTGCCCCCCATTCCAAGGAAATCCTTGGACAAAAGCCGAGGATCTTGTTAGACCACTCTGGACAGTGTGTGCGAAGGAGGTTGGAATTGTAGGTACACTAGGAATCCCAGTGACCATACCACTAGAAGCACCTACTAGGCTTGGGGGAACCGGTGGTTGGACCACTCGGCTTGCTGGAGTTAATGGCTTAGTAGGTATGCTTGATCTAGGGGTACTTACTGGGGGAGGTAGAACCCCTTCAGCCGGGATGGTTGAGGTGAAAATGAAAGAACTCTCTCCTGCACTAGACATTATTCTACCCACAGGGACACCAATAACGGGTGGATCAAAAGGACGAACCTGAAGTATCATAGGATCATTTAAATCAGTCAAAGGTGTATTAAAATTCCTTGAAAACTCGTTAGCCTACAAGTCTTCTATCTCAATTGTGTTCAAATTAAAACGGTTTGCCCTAAGTTCTAGTTCACCTAGAACTTCACTGAATCCTATTGGTTCAAATGGATTGTCTGTGTCCAATCTCTACCTTTGAGGGGGAGGTGGAGATTCCAATGTGATAAAAGGAGGAAGGTTTTGCAACCTTGGTGACCTTCTGATAGGTTGGTCCTCCATGATTTTAAATTTGAAAATTCAAACCCTAAGGTCGGCTAAACACAGACAAACCACAGAGCAATCACTACGAAGAATCCTAAAGTCTCAATAGTCAACAAGGGTAAAAGATAAGCTTTCTCGAATAAAGCTGAAAGACAGTTGCTTGGCATCCTTGAAGAGGTTCTTAGGCATAAGAGGAGGAATCACCCACCACCCTCCTACACTTTCAACAAGGGTTACCTTCCAAGCCCACCCAAGGTGAACCAGAAACAACCTTCTAGTTTACCTATGTAGAAACCCTAGATGTCAAGAGACTAGAGGCTACCTTAACTATACCAACAGTCGGGGGGGACAGTCACAAGCCTGATTCATACGCATGGGCAGGGTAGCTGAGCCCAAAACTCTATCTAGGACATAATCCCCAGATGCATAAAAATCCTAGTTTATGTTTCAACAAGGAATCAGAGGGTTATCTCCTCAGTCCATTGCCTCCACGCGACCTCGTGCTTGACTCCCATTTGAGAGGAGCTTCCCAAATACTATCGATAAAGAGAAGGATTTACCTATCGATTGGCCCAGTATGTCTGAATTTAAATACTTATGGGGAGTTTACACTTCCTATCCCACAAGTGTAGCCTAAGCTAGTAGGTGTATGGCCCTAAAAAACAAAAATTACTAATAAATTTTAATTATTGCGTTCATTTTAAGAGTTATTTTTTACTCAGAAGGCAAGTGGAGTGAAAAACTATGATGTTTTTGACTCGATAAGAAATGTGAAAAAAACAATTGGTGTTTTCTTTCAAATCAAATTATCACTACTTAAAAACAAGCATCTCTTTTCTTTTCTTTTTTGTAAATGTAAACAGATGAAAATGCAATGAATAAAGACAAAACTAAGACTATATTTTTGTAATTTTTGAGATTATATTTAAAAACTGAAAACAAAACTACTGTATGCAAAGCAAATGCAAAAGTTTCTAATGTTTTCTTTTCACTTTTAAAATTGCTCAAAGACTACTATGCACCTAATTACATAATACTTGAGTATGCTTGAATAAACTAATTGTATAAAATAAGCAAAATGATTTACAACAGACTCATAGAACCAAAGATCAACCACCTAAGGAAGACTTGGAACCCTAGCTTGGGAAGGCACAATGAATAGAAATCACTGAACTCAAACAAATGCAAGTGACAAACCAATACTATTCGAAAATAGAATGGAATATACAGTGTCTAGAACCGTGATCACTGATTTAGACAACCAACACTTAAACCTATTACCCAACAGGAAAATCCACTTCAAGTTGCTAACAAATAGACAAGGGCCAAACAATAAGAACTCAAGAGCTTTAAAAGAAAGCACAAGGTATGGCTAACAACGTCATCAAACTCACAGTGCAATGCTCATAAAGAAGGCCACTGAGCAAGACAAAATCTATAAAAGGACAGGGACAAGAAAACCCTAACCCAAAAATTTTGTGCTTAGGCTTGTACGTGACTGTGTACAAGGGAAACCCGCATATTGTATGCGACTGTGCTATAGAGCAACCCGTGTATGCAGACCTCTATACGCGACTATGTGCAAGAGAAACCCATGTACAGGTATACAATTTTCAAATAAAAAGAAAATTTTTAAAGGTCTTCAAACACCACTCGAAGCATGAACCAAGACAAGACACCATACACTAAATCAAGGCAAAGACTGTGCACTGATCTACATAATATAACCCACAACAGTCTGGGCTCCCCAGTGGAGTCGCCAGTTCTGTTGTTCAAGAATGAACACCCTTATAACCTAGGGTCTGGGGTTATCAACGTACTTCTAAAACTTGTAGACAATCGGCTTTAAAGTACAGAAACGAAATAAGAAGAGATGTTGGACTCACCTGATTATTGACGGTTGATCCAAGCTTTCTCTTCTCCCACTCTACTTCTCTCCAAAGCTTTCAGGGATGTACCTCCTTCACCTACAAATATAAAATTATCCAAGTACAAACTTATACATGTATATATACTAGGTTAGATAAACAACATATATAGTGCTTAATCAAATATATTTATCAACCATGATACATGAAAGAGATCAACACAAATTTGGAAGAATAATTCTCTTTATTAACAAACAGTGAATGAGATAAGGGTGAATCCGCGGACCTTGGTAACACTTTTTGGCAAGCGCATTTCGGCAAAAACAGAAAAATGCACCTCGGTCGAGGGCTTGTTAAACCATCGACCGAGGTCTTAATATCTCGACCGAGGTTTTATCAAGCCCTCGACCGAGGTTTTGTTAAACCCTCGACTGAGGTATTTCTTAACCCTCGGTCGAGGTATTAAAACCTCGACCGAGAGTTAAGAAATACCTTGGTCGAGGTATTAACTCGGCCAAGGTATGGACCTCGGCCGAGGTACATACCTCGACCGAGGTGCCTGTGTCGAAAAAATTATAAAAAGAGGCCGCGGGCGCCGCAGCCGTTTTTTTGGCAAAATTTCACTGTGGAAGCTCGACCGAGAAAAGACGAAACATCGGCATAACTATTGGCACCCCGAAGCAACCCAACCTCGTCATGATGGAGTCGGAACCAAGAGGTAACAGTTTAAATAATTGTTTTTCAATTTAAATGGAATTTAATTTTTTTTTTTTATAAATTTATAAAATTTGGTAAATGTATGTATTTATAATTTTCATGTTTAAAATGTGTACCGGCAAGCAGAAATGCTGCCGGATTTTTGAAAATTTGTAGTTAAATTGATTTTTTTTGTTAATTTGTTATATATATATAAATTATGTCAACCGGTAGCGTTTATGCTACCGGCTTAATTTTGAAATGTGTCCCGGGCAAGCCAAAATGCTGCCCGATTTTTTTCAATCCTCCATGAATTCATGGAGGATTGAAAAAAATCCATAAAACACCAACTAAACAAACCTATATGAACCATAGAGACAATTAATCAACTGTAGGCCCGAGACAAATAATAGTTTTTTTATAAAAATTTATTTGAAGTTGGTTAATAAGTTATAATATTAATAAAAAATCCCCATACCGCACCCCCTTTTTTCAAAACATAAATTAAACCTACCATTTAATCTGACCTCACTAACCCTACTTAACCCCCCCCTCAATATTACCCCCCTCAATATTACTACCTTACCAACTACTAACCCCTACTAACCCTATTCACCCCTACCTAAATTCATATCTAAACCCTATTAATACCTTACTAAATCCATATTAATACTAACTTAAACCCCTACCAAACCCCTACTTAAAACCCCCTAACTAAACCCTACCAAACCCCCTATTTAAACCCCTATCTAAATTCATACCTAAACCATATTAATACCTAACTAAATCCCTATTAATAATCCCTAAACCCCTACCTAACCCTCCCAACCTAAACCCAACCTAAACCTATCAATATCAATCAATATATATATAATAATTTGTATTCGTATTAAATATTAGTTAAAGATTAATATATATATATATATATATTATATAATTAAAACCATGGTTAACCAAAACCAATGATGTTTTCCAATGTTTGACCATAGTTGACCACATATGACCATGGTTGACAATGTATGACTATGTTTGACCATAATTTGCTATGTAAAATCATGTTTGACCATAGTTTACGATGACAAGCCATTTCGAGCATCATTCATATAGTCAAACATGCTTCACCATCGTTGACCATGACAAGTAATGTTTGATCATAGTTGATCATTGGCAATGGTCAACCATGTATGCCTATGGTTGACCATAAGTGACCTTATTTTAAGCATATTTGGCCAAGGTGAAACATGGTCAACCATGGTCAACCATTGACATGGTTGAACATTGCCATGGTTGACCATGCTTTACCATGTTTAACAATGGCTGACCATGTATGACTATGTTTAACCATAATTGAACATGGTAACCATTGACTTTGGTTGACGATAGTTATTTTTTACTAAGGCTAATATAGATTAACAGTGGTCAACCAGTTATGCCTATGTTTCACCATAGTTGATCATTTTTTACAGTAGTCAAGCATGGCCACATATGGTCAAACATTGAAATGTTTAACCATAGTCAAACATGTTTTCCCACATCTAACCATGCAAAATAATTTTTAGTCATAATTGATTATGGGCTACCATTGTTAACCATGGATGAGCATAGTTGACCATCATTAGACATGGTTGACCATGGCTAATGGTGTTTAACCATGTTTGGTCATAGTTGACTATGTTGCACCATAGTTGAACATGGAAAACCATGGTTGATCATAGTTTCCCATAGTTGACCATGGTTTCCCATAGTTTCCCATAATTGACACAATGCAATGTTAATTGTCACTATGTGACATCAACTGTCATAATGTGGAGTGAATTGTCACAACGCAACGTTAGTTATCACATAAGGATGTTAAGGATGCTAACAGTCATAATATGACATTAATTGCCACAATGCTATGTTAATTTTCACAATACAATAATGGTTGTGACAACACA
>LPNX011203465.1:0-36078 GCA_001517045.1 Pseudotsuga menziesii
CGGTCGAGCATCCGCAGGTAAAAAGTTGAAAAAAGAGGGCCGCGGCCCCCCCGGCCTCCTTTTATAGTTTTTTTGACAGAGGCACCTCGGTCGAGGTATGTACCTCGACCGAGGTCCATACCTCGGTTGAGGTATTTATAAACCCTCGGTTGAGGTATTTATAAACCCTCGGTCGAGGTATTAAACCTCGACCTCGACCGAGGGTTAATAAATACCTCGACCGAGGGCTGAAAAAAACCTCGGTCGAGGGCTTGATAAAACCTCGGTCGAGGTACTTTTTTTTGTTTTTGCCAAAATCCGCTTGCCAAAAAGTGTTACCCAGGTCCATGGATTCACCTTGACATAATATCTCAGAGTTTTGACCTGACACTTATGGGCGTAATTGCCATTGAATGTGATGTTTCTTTGATGTTTGATTTTGTATATTGGGCATAATACCCCACTACACATGAGAATGATGATTTGTTTGTTGTATTGAGCATACGCCAGATGCATATGTTTTATGTATATTATTTCATGTGTTGGGAATGGACCCTGAAGCATGTAATTGGTGAGATATTTGTGTTGAGAGTGAGCTATAAGGAACATGAGTCTTCAACTTTTGTGTTGAGCAAGAAGCTCTAGAGCACATGAGTATTTAATATTTCTATTGAGCGAGAGGCTCTAGAGTACATGAGTATTTGATGTTTGTGTTGAGTGAGAGGCTCTGGAGCACATGAGTTATGAAACCTTTGTGTTGCACATGAAGCTCTGAAGCACATGAAAATATAAGAACTGGAAGTGTTGGGCATAAGCCCTAGAGCATTCCAATTTGATGTTGAGAATAAGATATGGAACATCGGATCCTTGGCCATTGTATCCCTAGGTGTATCCTACAAATACATCCTAGCATTATTCTTGATCGAGGAGCTCTGGAATTGCACTAAGGTGTAACTCCCTGTTTCTTCGCATGGAGTATGGGATCTGGATAAATGCTAGGAGTTACTGGAAAATGAATATGTTGAGTGAAAACGACTCTAATAAAACATTGATCTGAATGAAATTTTGAATTTTTGTATCTCATCAAGTATTGAAGAACTACCATGTTATACGAGGTAATCCAAAATGCAACGAGGTTTAGAGTTTCCTAACTTAGCCCCTACTTGAAGGCCTTAATAAGAAGTGAATATAAGATAAAAAGAAAAGTATCATTTGATTAGGGATCATGCTATATGAGACCTAAAGTAAAAATGTTAACAATGGTATATGTATATATAATTTATATAATGTGAATAAAAGAGTAAGCATATGTATTAATACTGGTAACTATGAATAATAATGAAAGCATCTATGCATTATTATTTATTACTAATATTAATTAAATATTAAATACCTAAAAGAGTCAAAGTAGGAACTAGTCAAAGAGTTCCTAAGTTAAATTAAATAAATATGAAATTCACCTAAATTAAGTAAAAATGGCTATTTCAAGAAAACAAATGATTCTTGATTTAACTGCCCCTTTCCTAAAGTCTGCCTATAAAGACCCATGCCAAACAGAGGCTTGGGGATCTTTTTATTTTTCGTCTATGCTACCTAATTATTATTCTCAAGATAATTCTTGCAGAGCCTTTTTCCCAAGAGGAAAAGCCAACTAGGACAAAACATGTTACCCAAGATAGGGAATCCTTACCTTAGGAGCTCTAAGCTACTTGCATGTTGGAACCAACTTGGGGGGATTCGAATTGAAACCAGGAACTGTTTCAGGTCATGGTTGACTGAAATGTGGTAGTTCCCAAGTTATTTGGTTAACTGAACAAAGGTCAAAATTGTCTATGTCCTTGATAATACTGTGTGTTTGAGTGGGTAGGATTTCCAGCCATTAAAATAGCTTCAAATTGTAGGTATGAGGTTTCTTTATCTTCCTTACAGTTCATACATTTTTCTTATTTAATGAAGGGGTTAAAATATGGAATGACAATAAGTATACTATATGCATGCTGCAACTATGTTATTTTATTTACATAAACTTAAAAAAAAAGCTAGGTTTGTTTAGTTTGCATGTTCATACAAACCCTACAAATAAAGATTAGGCTACATGAGATTTTTTGTTTGCTTAAGCTATTGGAAAATTTGGGTTATAGTTGTCATTGATGTCAAAGGTGTGCACAAATGAAAAGGGAATAACTAGTGGATATGATGATGTACTCAGTGAAAGACTAAGGTGGTGATGACATGGAATGATGATGAGGCGACATAGTTATTTGCCTGAGATCTAATGAATGAGGATCAGTTTTTGTATAATCCAAAAAGATAGAATGCAGATCCACATTAGTTCTAGAATGGACTTCCAGGGAGAAACCCGCAGTAGATATTACAGTGAAGATCAAGTTTACATAAGTTAGGAGAAAAAACCAAATTTTTGCAAAAGAACAAGATAGACGATAAGGGGTAAATCCACAAGGAAATCAATGGTCTAGGAAAATGTGGAAACAAAGTTGTGGAAGGAAATTGCAGAAGTACGTAATATGAAAGTGTGATTTTGCATCCTACATCTTGCAATCCATAATGCAGAAACAAAGTTGTGGAAGAAAATTGCGGAAGTCCAAAATAGGAAAGTGTGATTTCACATATCGTAATTTGGAGAGATCAGACGGTTGAAGTTAGTTCTGCTAAAACAGATCAACAGTGCAGAAGAAGAATTATAGAAAGGAGCTTGCGAAAAGGATATTGTGAAAATAATCTTACAGAAAGTAGTTTGTGGAAAGAAAAAAGCAGACAGTTGACATTCCGCATCCCACATTATGTAATCAAGAGATTGATGGTAATGAAAATGCCCGACAAGGATTGATGGTGGGGAATTGTTGATGAGGTAATCTTGGTGCGGAAAGGTGATTTTGAGGTAGAAATCGATGGTTAGATCAACGATCCATAATGAATTAGAAATAAGATTAACGACTCTGATTGGATTATGAAGATGATCTTGCAGAAAGAAGTTTGATAGTATGGAAGCACCTGCAAACGTTGGACAAAGGTGCAGAAATGGTTTCCAAGCTACGAAAATGATCTTCGAGGTGCAGGATCAATGGAAGAATGTGAAAGGATGTTCTGAAAGGTTTGATATTTAGATATGAAAGGGTGCAACAGTGAAAGGTATGCTTTCTCATTTTGAAGAGACACAACTATTGAAAGAAGCTTAAACAATGAGAAGTATTTAAGCGGCGGCCTGAGTAAGAAGGAAGTGGTCTCTGCAGTTCGAATCGCATGATCAAAATCAGAGACCAGTGGGTGTGACAGAATTCAATGGGAGAGAAATCATGAGAAACATATTAGGGTGGTAGGGTGACACTAGGGAAGGAAACAGGCCTGCAGGGGGGTGTTTCCTCCTTTTAGTTGTAGCTTATAAACCAGTGGGCTGTAGCCTCCTTCCAATTGGCATTGATAAATAGGGTGTTGTAGAATCCTTTCAGTCATAGCTGATAGACCAGGGGGTCATACACTAGTACAAGTGATCAATTTTTCCACGGCAAAAACGTGGTAATATCCATGGATAAGCGTGGATATTGCCACGTCTAAGTGTTTTTTTTGCCGTGGCAACTTTTTCGTCGCAATAGCGACGACCCCTAATTTTCCGTGGAAAAGTTCCACGGCACGCCGTCACTGTATCCACGCCTATCCGTCGCTGTATCCACGCTTTCCCGTTGTTGTATCCACGCCGAGCCGTCGCTGTATCCACGGCTGTGAAATTTTTTAAAAAATTGCCGTCGCTATATCCACGGCTATAACTGTTTAAAAAAAAACCAGAAATGCCATAAGACCAATTCCATGTGGAAGTAGGTCATAATCCTTACATAATTAGTATACCCCCCTCACATGCATACATACATCTCGCACATCTTCCTTACATGCTTCATTATGATGGTTTAAACTTTAAATAGCGACCCATAACCTCAACATGCCCCCTGTACATTAATTTTGGATGCCTCTCAGTTGCAGTAATGATACTGATCAACCGGCTGAAGAAGGCTTGAAAAGAGTTCAAATCTAAAATATTAGGCCTCACCAGCCTCAAAAGATTGAAGAGCTCTTTAAAATTGTTCTGAAAGAGGGTGCCTGGCAATAACACCCGTCTCCTTGTATGTATTTGGGAAAGAGCATGGAGTATGTTGGTGTCAATTGAACCACCCCATAACTTGATATGATCCTCGGCAGCAGAGGCCTGCATTTTCATGCATATCAAGAATTAGAATCTGGAACATATAAACAAATACAAGAATTCCATAACTTCATCTCGAGATAGGATATAAGATAATTTCATACCTCTTTATTCCAGTTTGTAAAATATATGATCAATAGGAGAACAAAGGTCTGCAATGCAGTTCCACCAATCATCCCACTCCAAATGCCCTGTTTTCCCATTTCAACATCAAATTTACACTTAGGTGGATGAACAAATTATTGCTTTCACTGGACGCAATGCTTACGAATGAAATCATTTTTTAAGTTTGGAATTGAGAGACAAGAGGAGGCCTACTAGTTTTTGCCTTCTATAATGGTTTTGATTCAGAAAAATCCAAAGTGTTGGAAGCATAACGAACAAAGCAGGAAAATAAAGAACAAAGCATGAAAATCATAGTAAGTTTCTGGAGTAAATTGTGTTAAAAATCAGGCTAACTATTTAAGTAAACACTCGACCCATCATGAAAGGATAACTTTTGAACAACCCTTTGATGATTTGTGGATTGTCCACTCGAAAATTTTGTCTGTTTTGATTTAGTCCAAAAACTCAGTTTACTCCAAAAATTCATCGGTCAATCACTTTGTAAAAACCTACAGTCAGCATAAAATACAAAACATGAAACATGGAAATGTTAACATAAAATACAAAACATGAAACATGGGAATGCCTAGTGCACCTTTACTCCAAAGTTGAACTTGTAGCCCAACAGCAGACCAACAGGTACACCAACAACATAATAGCATCCCAAGTTTATGTAGGCTATCAAAGCTTGCCACCCTCCACCAATAGCCACACCTGATACATTTTCAAGAGAAAACATTGTCTTCAAATTCGAAGACATCATACCTTGAAACCAGTAGGGTTCAATATTAATTGTTTGGTTTAATTTTATATTTTTATACTCAAGCAGGGTGAACTAGAGAGCGCCTGGAGTCACGGGGACCACTATGACTGAAAGGCAGTGATGATTGAAAATTAATAAGCGGACGTTGCAAACCTACCAAGCAAGTAGGCGGTGATAAGCATGGAATTATGTTTAAGTTATGAGATTTTCCAGCTCAAATCAAAATCAGCTATAGTAGAATTGGATGTAAATAATATACAATATGGTACCTGATAGAACTGGTTGTACACTGTTGAGAAGCATTGGTACTGCAAGGAAGATTTCTAATTTAGACACTGCAGCTTGGATCACCTTGCTGTCGGTAAAAAGTACAGAAAATTTGTCCTTCACGAGAAGAAGGATAACCATGCAAATAATGCCAATCAATAGTGATGTTGCAACAACAATTATAACAGAGAATTTTGTAGCTCTTGGATGACCAGCACCTAGTTCATTGGACACTCTCACGCTGCAGAATAAGTTTCAAATAGAGTAAATATTAAATTGAACCTTGAAAAAGAGAAAAGTGAGGCACAAAATCAAAATCATTTATAAAAATAAATAATTGGTAGCAATGTGCTTCCAAGACATTGGAAAAACAATCAAAACCATCATTTGTTTGTATCTTAGAACATTCTGTTGTCATATCTCCATAAGGTGTGACATGCCATATTTCAACATGTGGGGGATGTTTTGATGTTGTTTCGAGACAAAAACAGGAGTAGTTATTGTAAAATGAAATAATTGGAAAAACATGGCTTGTGAAACTAGAATAGCTAGCTTACCTTATGGCAGCATTCATTCCAATGAAAATCATGGCTTCTCATCCATTCAAATTCATGCTGAAAGAAGAATGGTTAGGAATACTTAAAAAAAAGGAGAAAAACATTCAAATTCATGCAGAGAGAAGAATGGTTAGAAATACATAAAATCCTCTAAATTGGAACAACCGTCAACATTACTCAAACGTCTTTGTGCCTCAAGAGAAGGAAAGACCCACCAGTGCAGACATAGAAGGCTGTGGACATTCTGCTTACCAAATGGAGATGGAATCCACTGCAATCTCTGCATTCTTACTTCATGTCGATTCAGACTTCATGTTTTCAGCTTTTTGTTGTTCAGAATACTTCTCCACATACTCTGGAAACATTTTTCAAAATATTGAACTGCATAAAATAAACAGATGCCATCAAAATAAATCACATAATGCAAAAAACTAGTCTTCTCTAACAATAAATTAACATCCAAAATAGTAAATACAACTGAACTCAGACTCTTAGAAACAGAAATCTCCATATTCAACTATTAAACTATTAAACTATTCAACATATTAAACTATTCAACATCTTGTTGAGAAATTCTTATGAAATTGTTCATCTACTATACAGCTTCCTCAAAATTTGCTCAAAGACTGCACATCATTACAGAGTATCTTGCTTCATGAGAATCCGATTTCAATGGAACAATTCCAGCAGGTACAGAGTTGTTCATTTGGGTATCAAAGCTTGGCCATTTTTACTTTTTGCTTGATTTTTATTATTATCATCACCATCGTATGTGTCTCCATGTCATACAGCAGAGACAGTTGGAATGGAATGGCTGAGGGAGTCACAGAAGAGCATGGAATGGCTGATCTCTTTCAGCAATTGATTGAAGGCGCGTCTTAGTACTGAGATTACATACAAAGGTTATGCTATTGATTTTACCTATATCATCTTGTGGACAATATCCCGGATGATTCCATATTTGTTAAAGTGCCTGTATAGAAAAAAAAGACTATCAATGTCTTCCAGCTTGCTAGTACAAAAAAAAAAAAAAGTACCTGGTTACAATTATTTTCCTTCAAATTTAGGAGATAAAAAGTGATAGACCAGAAAGGAAATTCAAATATTCAAGACAAAAGACTTTGTGCACACTAGTCATAACAGAGTAACATAATTTCATATGCAAGCATGTCTTATAGACACTTCAACTTTAGCATTTCATCCTAATCCCAAGCAATCATCATAGCATTAGAGATAGAAACATGACCTAATGCAAAAGATGACAAAATGTAAGATAAAGTGAAGAAGAACAAGCAAAGTAGCAAAAAAGTATAGACATGTTCAAAAGTTTCTAAAGAGATATGGACAATTATCATCTTATCAACAATATCAGCAACAATTGAACAACCAAATAAAGATCAAACTTATGAATGAAAAGGAATGAGAAGTAAATGCATAAATGATTGTATTTGAATATAGATAGGGTTAAGGATGAAATGATGTAATTAAAATTACACTTGCCAAAACGTAGAAGAAAAGATGAAGTGTAAAGCTAAATTTTCAATACTCAGTGACTAAGGCTTTTCCCACTGTATTTTACCCACTCTAATGGTATGTGTTTATTAAAAGGGATGAGGTTGGGTGCAAGTTTCAGGTGACTTTAGCAGAATAGACAGCCATCAAACTTGTATTTTAAGACAAAGTCCATTTTCTATATCGTATCCTTGCGATCACATCCATAGTAGCTGGAGCTACCTTGATACAACAGACTATATTTTTCTTCCAGACAGTGCCAGTCCCAGATATATTGACCATACTTTCCATAGATAGCAAAGCCAAGTTGGATGAACAAGCAGAGCCAAGTGAAAAAGCTCTGCTATCATGCCCCAGGTTGGATGAACACATGCACAGCAATACTGGAATCACACACTCCTATTTCTTGAGATGAGGAAAGCACTGATAAACATCAGCCTTGGGGTGCTTTGCTTCAGCATGCTCCCTGCACTTTACTTCTGAGGATGTGCAGATGAATGTCTGCATGCAGACCTTGCACTGCAAAAGTGAAAACAAGTGCCAACTGTAAGTAGAATAACCCTCCATAGAGAAAAATTTAATGAGCCTGCAAAATTATCCAGCAAAACAGATTTCACACAATTGTTATAAAGTGGTCATTTATTGGATTTTCTGAAATACGAGTATCAAGGATGGAATAATGTGATCATATATCCATGTGTCTTAGCGACACAGCATGTATCTCATTTTCCAAGCAAACCAAACCAGATGCAAAATTCAATGATATGGGCAGAAAGATATTGATCTTATAAAAATTGCACCAAAAATGGAAACAGACAGACGAATCTACAGTTTTGGGGAGTATTGAAATAAGACTCTACAGATGCCCATCAACTTAAAACCCAATTATG
The DNA here is from genome assembly GCA_001517045.1 of Pseudotsuga menziesii. Classification (NCBI taxonomy): domain Eukaryota; kingdom Viridiplantae; phylum Streptophyta; class Pinopsida; order Pinales; family Pinaceae; genus Pseudotsuga; species Pseudotsuga menziesii. The sequence continues at coordinate 8,287 of LPNX011203465.1, forward strand.
GAAACAAGCAATCTAGTTATCAAGAATGGACCTGAATCATTGGCGAGAAAAAGTCTGGTAGCAAGTACAAATATAGAATATTACCAATCACTGAAAGAAACTGGAGTCTAGATCAAAAAAGGCTTAGCAAAGGTATGCTCAACAAAATTGGTTTGAACCTATCCATGCAGTGAAAGTTAGAGCCAGATGGTATACAATATTATATCATTCTGGTAGTCCTTTCTCTGACTAGCAGAGGATAAAAATAAAACCATCTGGGAAGGAGAAAACCTAATGCACCCTAATAACTTAAAAAACGATTCCAAAATTCCATAGTAAGTTTCAATCAACTTTTAGAAACAGAAGGATTAAATCAAAAAGAGAAAGCTAGTTTTGAGAGCAGCAGAGGTTTTCCTCAGCAAACTAGTTTGTACACAATCTCCAATATATCTCATAACACAGGTACATTAAGATGTAAGAGCAGTACAACATTAACTCCCATATCTAAAAATTCATGCAACATTGTGAAAGCAATTAATACTATTTTCACTAGGATTTAAATTTGATATCTTGGCAACAAGCTGTCAAGCAGGTTGTGGTCAGGTGGAAAATCAAGTGAATTTGTCCAAGACGGAACAGGTTCAATTCCCCTAAAATACATGCAGAGGTGTTAATGTTGTCAATTTGCAGATAATCCTGGGTTCAAGTCTTGGGTGACTTTGAGATACATAGACATGCAGAGGTGTTAATGTTGTCAATTTGCAGATAAGCCTGGGTTCAAGTCCTGGGTGAATTTGAGATACCCCCCCCCCTAAATGGCTACACTGAAAAAGCATGATAGTAGAGCCAAGTGCAAGCTACATATTCAGGGTGCTTAAATATTCAGGGTGTTGAGAAAGTGAAAGCTACATATTCAGGGTGCTTAAATATCCAAGAAGTTTGTGCAAGTCTTCCATCCCTATTTCATTTGGAAGTTCTTCTCATGGCTTTTCATTCTTCAAATGCATTTGAAAAAATCAAAATGGCAGAGAATATTTTTTCTACCCTCAGCAATGTAAGTTGTCCTCCAGTGTTATAAATGTGAATGAGGGAGTCACAGAAGAGCATGCAATGGCTGATCTCTTTCCTACACTGGGTTTTAATAATCATACCACCCAATTGCAGTTACTGGGGAGGGTATTACCTCTCCTACTGCTTGCCGATAGAGTTCATCAAACAAATCCTCCTGAATGTCATCCTCTACAACATCTTATTATCAGGGCAAGGGATAATGGGATATGGGAGACACGTGATCTGGCATTTAAATGATGAATGAGGGAACAAATTGCCCCATCATCCCAATCATGTAGCAGGGTTCTACTTCAATCCTGCGGTTTTTACTTCTGTGATTTTAATTTCAATGGCGAGGTTCAAGGAAGAGTTCTTACATTTATTCAGAGGATGGTGCACATATAGATGAGTGCACAATGACATATAAATAGATGGAGGTGTATAGGAGAGCTATCTGCAAGAAAGGAAAACTACAATGGCAAATAAGCAATGTAATTTTTAATAACAAGTTTCAAATTTTTCAGTTTTGTTTGATTTATGTTTTCCTATGTGGCAGTGAATAGAGGTGTAATTTATTTCTTTTATTTTTTTCCTTATTTTGTAATATTTGATGAAAAAACACCAGAATTATAAAAACTTGTCATTCAGGTTTTGAGACAGAGTCAGGCATTTATTGCAAACTTATAGTGGATGAAATAGATGGAGAAGATGTGGACACAATTTGCTTGGATAACATTAACCCCATGGCTGATTGGGCAATGGAGAGTCGAGACTGAGTCACCTGTTATGAAAAAGTTTTTTGGATAGCATATATGGAGGATGACAAAGAGAAAGTGCCAACGCAGAATGTCCCAAAGTATGGCGGCCACCTCAGTAACTACAAGGCTACATCCACCACCAGGCATTTGAGTCCAGGCACGAGTTCTTCCACTGCTCGAGGAAGACCCATTACCTTTGCACATAAAAGGGGTAGAGGGAAATGATAGTAGATTGTAGATGGATCATGAGATACATTTGATGGAATTTTGTATTTTCTATTCAGTTTCAAAATTTTAAGTTTTTACTCAACAGAAATAGACAGTTAAAGTGTGATGTTACATCTTCTATATATGTATTATTTTCATATTCATGTGACGATGTGATCTCGGCCTGATAATGGCTATTATGAATCAGTGTTACCATGTCAAAACAACTTATTTTAGATGATATAGAAATTAGAAATGCGAGAAAATGTGAGTCGTAGAATAAAATACAATGCAGTAAGGCAACAATAAACTCCAACCAAATGGAAAGCTATTGCCACCTAATAGTTAGTGGGAAAAGTGATTATCATCTGATAGATGGAAATTTGCCAAAAAGAAAAGGTTAAAAACTGATTCACAGAGTCATGTGGCTAGAACATTTGTCCTAATTTGCCGTGGATACAGCGACAATGTTCTATATCTATATACATTTCCAAGTTTGGAAACATTTAATATTTGGCCACCATTCCCCACCATTGAATGTTGCTAGCCTTTGGGTTGCTCCAAAAGTGTTTACACCATACGAGGTGCTTTCATGTGATGTGCAGTACATGGTGAAACCAAGCTCCTTAGTGGTATCTTAGGCCTTTTGGTTGATAACGTTTGGAGAACTTTCTATAGGTGGTTGTTGACTTTGGACTTGGTGCTAGGTGTGACATATTCTTTGTGGAGGTCGTTATCTTAACTGGCATTTGTATCTTCTACAAGGCTTGTCGGTTGATAAGATGGTTGCATGCATGGGAGGTGGACCCATATTGGAGGATGGGTGATAGACACTAGGAGGAAGGGCACATGACTTTAGGAGCATCAAGACCACATAGCATACCTCAAGAGGACAAACGCTTGATTTAAGAATCCCTAGGTCAAGGGAATTATACTTGGGGCTTGTTGTGGACCCATGACACATGTTGAGGAGTGTTGGAGCATTGGATGCCTATCTTTGAGAGCAAGGAGCCTTGTGATGAGGAGCACTTAACACTTGGATCCCATGCTTGGAGAGCACATGATTTGAGTTTGATCTCTTGGCATGTGTACTTCTTGAAGAGAGAGAGCTTTGCTTGGAGACCTTATCTTGTGGATTAGATTAGGTTGCTTGTGGAATTAGTCCATATCTTCCATTGTTGGCTTCCCTCACCTGTTTTATATAAAGGGAGGAGAGAGACTTTAGTTGTAGAATGAGTGTTGAAAGAGGTCATTAGATCATTGTATCTTGGCGATGAACTTGTATCGAGTCTTTGTGCTCGTCTTACTACAATGGAGGAAGGCAATAGGGTTTATGAGAGGAAAATTTAGAGAAGACTAGAAATGCTAGCGTAGGAGTCCTTGTGTGAGAAGGGAATGTCTGAACATTGCTTGTGTGAGTCCTTGTCTGAACATTCAGTATCTAAGCAACCACAATCTCAACATCTGAGACAAAACAAAACTCATTAAAGGAAAAAAAGTAACCTGGATCAGCTGCTGTGCCGTCTGCACTTGAGAGGCAGTTCCATGAATCTCAACTGTCATTTCCCCAGGTACTCCTCTAGTTTCTTCAATGGTTATAATTGCTCCACTATTCCTTCGGCAATAACTGATGTTTGCACCATTTGTCCCAATCACAGCATCAACATATGATAAAGGAATTTGCATCCGCTGAGAAACCTACAAAAGAGAGCTAGAGTTTAAATATTGCATCAAATTGCAAAGTAAATGAGAAATCCCAGTAGCAGTAGCACCAAAACCACAATGCATGAACAAACCTATGTGATAACAGGTGGTAGTGCTGCATTCGGTACTGAATGACCACCAAGAGGATCTTTGCCATACATGTTTAAACCATGTTGGGAGTGTGTTTCTGGAGGAGGAAGGTCTGATGGCACAAAATAATTATGATGAGGAACAGAGGGTGTGTATTTGGAGTTGTTTCCAAAACCACTACCACTATTAGGCAATGCACTAGTTTGATTATGACTCCATGGCTGGTGGGGCAGCTTCTGCTCCATCTGAGACTGATTTTCCTTCGACATCTGGTTAGAAAATTGTCGTTAAAGATAAAGATCAGGATATTCTTAGTGTACTTAAACATTGGAATAATCAGCCAGATTAATTGAAATTAAAACTCAAAATCTTCACATATAAGATACACATTAGAACCTTACATTCATTTCATAAAAAGGAAGAACACTGCGAACAACCAAGAATTTCCTCAGGTGAGAAACAACTAGCTGAAGAGCTTTATGTACATTTAGAGGCTCTCCTTGTATCTCAAGCACTTTGTCATCTACTAAAGCACAATGTGGGATATCCTCTGCACCCATTCCAATTCAAGTAATTGATATCAAATTTGTCTCAAATTAAAATAAAAGAGAGGAAAAATTCATATGCAAAATGCATATCAGTTTTTTCTTAACCATTAATTCTTCAAATTCATCTTCTAAGAACTAACACACTTTCTGAGTTTAGGAAGTAAGCAAAGTGTGAAGAACAAGTTGGGCCAGAAGCAATGCTTCCTACATGATTTATGGAGGCAGTAGGAGATCTATGGAAAAATGTTAAAAAATTGAGGGTTAAATTGCTGAGAGCCAAGCATCATAGAGCAACTATCAGATATTTTATCAAGAAACAAACATTAACAATATATTAAGAATGATACGTATGTACTGGATTTTTCCTAGGCTGTCAAGCAAAGGACATGCTATATTAGCACAGGGAAACAATTGCTAAGGTTAACCATTCTATGCTTAAAAATGTGTACTTTGTTACTTGCCATTGTAAAAAGTGAGCAAAGAAAACACAGAATTGTTTAGAGGAATTGTGAGAAAAGAAAACACAGGGAACCTGAACAAACTTTTTCTGAGCTCCTCGTTGCATGGTTTCCCATCACATGTTCATCACATGTTCATCCAGGGATTCATCTACTTTGGCTTCATGGCTGGAAAAAATGCTGCTAGGATATACTGCTCAATCAGCTGTAGGTAATTTGCCAACAGGAGTCTCTAATTCAGTAAGAGATTCAGCTATTGCTTGTGGGTCTAGAGAAGGAATTCCTGTCATTTGATGTTCCTACTACGAAAGCATACTTCAATTTTGTAGTTTAGTTGGCAAATGCTGAAATCAAGGCAGGCTGGTTGCTGAGTGACAGTACTGAGTTATGCAGGCCGTACAGCCTGTTGAGCACAACAGCAGAATTCTGACTGTTGAAATCGAAGCAGACTAGTTGCTGAGTGAAAGTACTGGGTCATGAAAGCCGTATAGCCTGTTGAGCACATTTCCCTATGCAGCATTATAACCAGTTTGAAAAGTGATTGTTTGGCTCAGATTTCCTTGAAAATTCTGTGTGCTACAGTTGTATTTAATGTTGTAGAATACTGCTGATATAATCTCTGAGAATTAATTGAAGCTCAATAAAGGAATTATTCTCTTGGACCGGTTTTCCCCCAAGGGGTGGGGAGTTTTCCAAGGTCTATATTTGGCCAAAAATGACTGTTATTGTGAAATTGCAGTCTGTTGTTTATGTGTTATTTTCCCTGCAAATTGTACTTTATGAACAGTATATCAGCCTACAGTCAAGTTATTTTAATGGTTAATTAATGTGCATTTTAGTTGTTTGCTGTTGAGGACTAATATCAATGGTTTGTTAAGTGTTTGAAAAATTCTGTGTGAACAGAGGTCATTTTTCTTCAATGATTGCGAAATCCAGGTCATCTGTAAGCTTGTTTCGACTAATTCCTAGCTGAGGTATCTGTTTGATTATAGTTTGTGGTGATGAATTGCGAATTAGAGGTAATTGAAAACAATTGAAACTGTGTGCATTTGTTCGCTTGAGCTTGCAGAACAATCTAATTGGTGTCAATTGTGATAGAGGAGTACATTTTTATTAAGGTCGTGATAGAGGAGTTCAATCAACTTCAACAATCAGGCATCAACACCACCACCATCAAGGTACATAGAGAGTTTGATGTGCTTGATTAAATTCAAATCCCTTACCCTCATACATGATAGAATCCAATGGAAGCGTTGGAATCCTGAAATCCTGAAAACTATTAGGTCTGTTGAATTTTGAATGGGATCTAAAATTCTACTTTTTGCATATGAAGTCCGATGAGGTTGTTACCACTCTCAAACATTCTGAAACAATTAATGATAATGTTAAAAATTTAAGTAAAAGGATGGAAAATAAAATACAAGGAGAATGACTATAAGAATTTAACATTTTCATTTACTACTACTGACTTCAATATCTTCTGTACAAAACTAGTACAATTTTTACTAGCAAACCCTGTGTTTTTAAAACTCCATGGGGATTTTTTAGGTTGTCGTGCGATTTTCTCAAAAAAATCGTGATGCCCAATTTTTCCGAAAAATTGCGGCAGGCCAAACAAATCGTGATTTTTTGGGAAATCGACAATTTTTTGGCGATGTTATAAACTATGGTTAAGATTGAAGCCAATGGCTATCTATCTATCCTATGCACATCCAGAACTACCAATTAAGGGAAACCTGGTGCATAATCTGGATCTAGGTTGGTTCAGTTTGGGATTAGAACAGGGTAAAATGGATGAACATCCCAATAGCCATCAGACAGATATTCAAGAGATTAGGAGGTTTTTGAGAAGGCCAGAATATATGATTAATAGAAACAGGACTTCAAAATTTTCTGTCACTTCCAGGACTTATGAAATGGAACACCTACAGACCTCACAAAATGCCATAATTATAGATTTGTTGGTCAAGCAAAAGTGGCATAAACAGGACCTGGAAGAAGAATGTGAAAAATTGAGTGCTCTGGTTATTTCTCTAAGCAAGGATTCAGTGTCTTCTACAGCCAACATAAATACTTCAGTGGGCTCATTACCAGTAGATTTCAAGGAGGAAGAAATGTTGCACCAGCTACAGGCAGCCATGGAGATTGATGAGCGGAACTCGCTCCTCTCAAACCAAGCCTAGGACAAGGCCATGAGAGAGTATGCTAGATCATAAATTTAGTTTCAAATGTTTTGCAAAACTATTTTTCTGCTCAGCAATTTTTGTAGAACCTATCAGGTTATAACAGGCCTAGATATACTAGAATAAGAGACAAATCCAAATGCCCTCTTCAAGCTGCAAATATTGAGCAGAAATGCTTGAAAAGCTATGTATTATACTATTATTGTACTCAAGTCCTGTTCAGCTTCGCTGCAACTTCTTTTTCTTAAATACAATTTTACTGTGTTCTTGTTAAAAAAAAAGAGAAAACAATAAGTCCAGGAAAGAAAAACTTGCACCACAGGTTTCCAAAATCACAAAGCAGTTTCAAGTATAATCGGGCCCAAGCGTTATACCTAGAGACTCACAAATTCTATCAATAACTCAGTTCACCATTAAAAATAACCAATGTATTTAACCTTTCATACTAGCATGTCAAGGAAAACCAAGTAGCATCTTAAACTGGAAACATTTGACACACTATTGTAAGACATATAACAAAGTTTCTGCGTACAAAAATATGAATCTTCAAGAAACTCTTTTAAATTGTAACAGAATTTTATGTACAGATTGTTTTAAAGGAGATATCTCATGCTAAGGAGATGTTTTAAAGGAGACATCTCATGGTTTCAAAATTTTGAAAGCAAGAAAAATATTTCAAGAAACATCTAGTAGTGATTGCATACTCTTACTGAAGATGCCTGGGAATGATCTCAAAGCACAGAGAACAAACTGGTTTAGTTCACATCAAAGGAATCCACTTTCAAAAAATAAATATATATCAGGATGCTCAAAAAAATGAGTATATACCTCAGAATCTCTAGATCCCAGCAAACTTCTGTCATTTATATTAGCTGATCCAATCAATACAACACGATCATCAACTATCATTACTTTGCTGTGCACATATATTTGAGATATAAGTTAAGGAAACAATAATTCAGAAAATATATGTCATACAACAAAAATGAATGACAGTAGAGTTCGAAGTTAAACTTAAAAATAAACAAAAGGAACTGAACAAGGCCACCCCCAAAAACTTTTAAAAACCTATTTTTAAATTAACGGGAAGAAACTGCCACACAATTCAAGTTATACCTGGCTGGTGGCCAATGGACCACCTTCACATAGTCTACCGTAACTCCTGAGTCCATAAAAGGAAACATAGTTGCACACTTTGGCACCCAATATATGCTCAAGATTTTCTAATAACGAATGTTTTCCTCTACATATTGCCCGATATTGCAAGTGCATTATGGCCCTAATAGATGCAGCACCTGCATCATCTACGCCTCCCTGTATGCCATAAAGAGGAAAATAAGAGGCTTCATCATTTGCATCGGATCTATGAAATGAAATTGTCATTAAGATAATTCCACAATACCCACCTGGAAACCAGGTAAAAGTGGTATAACCACAATAACCCTAAAGCATTGTTTCTCATTATGGGCTCGAATGATACGATCATATAATGCTTGCAATACACGGTTCTGAATAGTATCATCTCCTTCAAGACCTGATATAAAAAACTGATTCTGCAAAACCCTAAATAAATCCTAAATAAATCCTAAAACCCTCCACCTATGCGAAAAACAAGAATAAAACATCCAGATTGTCCATTTTTCTTTAAATTGTCCAAATTAAGCTGGAAGCTGGATATTTTGTTGTCCTCTGATCGTAATTTCTGAATCCTGAATCCCACAGGAGTTGCCTCGATGAGTGGCAGATTTCGGGTGAGCTCTGCTTCCCTGGGGCTAGGGTCAGAGCACGGGATCACAGATTCTACATGTGCCTTTCATTTTCTAGGCATACTCCGTAGCTTATATGTTTTTCAATACCTCCTCGACGAGTATTGCATGTGCTAACGCTTCGAGTTCAGTCTCTACTTGGAGTTTCCTTTTTCTGGTCGTAGACACCTCAGACTGTGTATTCCTTGCGAGCTCCTTAATTAGCAGTTGAATACCCTGCCACCATCCCTGTGATTCCTGAACACAAAAGATCACAAGCCCATGCTTATGGCCCTATTACTCTCCTCTCCTGCCCGTGAAAACCCAGCTATATTCTCCTCTCCAAGACCCCTCGACCCAGCTTTGACTTGCGTTTGACTGCCGAATAGACGTAGGCTTATCCAAATAAACATAATATTACCTTCTCGTCGATATAGCGACGAAAGTCGGGAAAACCGTGGAAAACTAACGTGGAAAAATCTTCCCATATTACCTTCTCGTGGATATAGCGACGAAAGTTGGGGCTTCCTTAAAACAAATTGTAAAAATGCATAATTTACCCTTGATTTTTCCACGAAAGTAAAAAAACGTGGAAAATTAACGTGGAAAAATCCGCCATATGTACTAGTGATAGCCTCCTTCCAATTGGCATTGGTAAATAGGGTGTTATAGCATCCTTTCAGTCATAGCTGATAAACCAGGAGGTCATAGCCTCCTTCCAATTGGTATTGGTAAACAGGGTGTAATACCATCCTTGTATGTAGAACATGCAAAACTATTTGTAAATAACAATTTTGTAGTAATAGGATGTATTGGCGGTTTACCCTATTTGGATTCCACATTAAATTGTGTTTTGTGTATTGTTGTTGTTATGTGTTTCTAATTATAGATTTAAAAGTAGTTAAAGTAGTAAAAAGATAACAATACAGATTCACCCCCCCTCTCAGTGTTGACCAATAAATCAATAATTGGTATCAAAGCAGGTTCATTCAACACATTTTAACCACTGGAAGGTACATCCTTTATGAAAACCACTATGGATCAGCAAGAAGGCATGGCCACTAACACACCTTCCGGTATTTATAGGAGAAGACTATGCATATTGGAGTATCAGAATGAGATGCCATCTGATGTCCCTTGGATGGAATTTTTGGGCTGCAACTGAAAATGAGGTTGTTGTGGGAAACCAATACCATATAGACACAATAGAACTAGGCCAATATGAAGGCAATGATAAATCCCTTAATGCAATCTTGAGTGGCTTAATGAACACTGTGTTTACTAAGGTTATGCAATGCACTTCTACCAAACAAGCCTGGGATAAGTTGAATATTATCTATGAAGGAGCATCTATGGTCAAAGAATCCAAACCACAGACATATAAAGGTCAATTTGAAAGATTGAAAATGAGAGAAGAAGAGAATATTGGGGATACCTTCTTCGTGTAGATGAGGTGGTTAATGCTATTAGAGGTCTTGGATGAAAATTGAAAGAAAAAGAAGTGGTAAACAAGATACTAAGAACATTACCAATGAGATATGATTCAAATGTTTCCACCCTAGAGGAACGAGATGACCTTAAAATAGTGACAATAGATGAGCTGCATGGAATTCTCATTGCGTATGAGATGAGAACTGGACTAAATATAAAGAAAGAAGCAACTTTTAAAGTCTCTTCCAAAAATCAATTAGATAATCTAGATGACAAGGAAGCCTGTTGTAAAGGAAAGTATCCTATGGCTAGCGTTTAAGAGGCCATCAACGTACTGGGGTTGAAAGGTGGATGTATAAGGTTCAGCAAGCATATATAAGCAAGTTTCAAAGATTAGAGTGGTTCATACCTTAGCCAAAAAAAGGTTGATCCAAGCAACCCTTCAATCCTCTTCTTGCTCCTCTTGCTCCAAGAGACCCGCAAAATGAATTATACCTTCCTCAAACCAATATGACCACATATAAAACAATGATAATCAAATAAACCTAAAATAATAATCTCATTAACATCATAATATGATCATAAACATAGATTCAATCACACATTGAACAATGGTTTGGGAAGAAGAAGGACATCACATCTTTATTAATCTTGAAAACAAGTACAAATATACCTTCTCTTCAAGTTTGACACCTCATGAAAACTTGATTTGGTTCTGCTGCTTCTCTTCTCCAAGGAACTCAGCCTCCAAGCTCTGCAACACAAGGGGATGATTGCCAGGGAAAAGGTGTGGGCAAAGAGAGCTCCAAATCCTCCAGCATAACAATGCAAAGATTCAAGTCTCCTCTCATGGACCTCCCTACCTCTATTTATATGCTTAAGGAATATTTAGGGGTGAAGAAAAAGTAGTTACAACTGAAGGAGTCAGTTGCATAACTACCCAAACTACCCAAAATTCAAAATTCGTATTTTTTTGACATTTTTAAGAGGCGTATGCGGGTTGCAGAAACAACAGTCACATACACGAGGAGTACACACAGGTTCCATTATAGAAAGACATGTATTTAAGGTGTATTTGACTATTATATATAGCAACTTGGTTACGTACATGGGTTTGCCTTAAGGAAAGTTGTGTACACACAAAAAACTCATTTTTAGGGTATTTATGGGAATTTTCAGACTTTGGTGTCTTCTGGAAAGTTTTAGCTAACTGAAATATCTTTCCAATGGTGTAGAGATGATGTCAAATGGAGTTAAAAAACTCAATACATGGGTCCTCCAATTTAGGTTTTTTTTCAGTGACTTTCATGAAGTGTCGACATGCGACAAAAACATAGGAAAGTGGTCATAGGTAGAGATGTGTCAGTTTGAGCTATAATAGATGCCCCCTAATGTATGAGGCTAGAGGGGAAGATGATAGCCGAAATACATTATAAAGAAAACAACTAAGTATGGAGAGAGCAGAGAATCCAAGATCAAAAGGCTCGAACAAAGGTACTTGTAAGAGAGATAAATGTAAAAAAAATTGATCTCTGGGACATATACGTCCATATACAAAACATCGCCACAAAGATATAGGTGGATCCAAAATATGTATAATTGATGAAACTATCATGGTCGCTCAATATGCAAAAAGGCGCCATATCAAATCTAAAGGAGTCATGCCCACAAATCAACAAGGTGGATCCATAATCGACAATTGATCATAGCCACAAAAATAGAAGGTGGATCTATGTCTCAGCAAAATGTCATTTAAAGTGTAACAAGGTCTTGCGTAACTCAAGCAATAGCAAAAAGTGACGATGCTACTATCGGCCCAAGGTCTTTAATCCAAACTGCCCAAAAAAGGTACGAATCCTAACCATGTGAATAAAGGCAGTTGAAGTCGAACATGGAGGAAATTGTTTGATTACCGGTCAATAATGAGAACCGTTAACAAACATGAAAGAAACCACCATTAATGAAAATGGTCCCCAAGGTACCTAGTACATTATAATAATTGTGATTACAATTTAGTCTCTTGAGGCCAGAAAAGTATAAAACAAACCACAGAAGAACTCTCTTAGCTTCCGAAGAAGTAAGGCACACCTTTTTCGTATTTAGTTAGGAAGGTCTGAAAAAGGTTAAATTACCACCTACCCAATGCTCCTTCAAAAGCAACATATAGCCTGAGTTTTACGAGTGTGAAGGAAGGCAAGAGCACTCAGAAAGATCCATTTGATTACGAGAAATGGGGCTTACAACAATAAACTCAATGCTTTGTTCGTTAGGGTTTAACGAGCACGACAAAGACACAAAGCACACTTGGAATCTTTTTCAAGTTTTGGTCCAGAGCACAAAAAAGATAAAACTAATCTCATACCGGGGGTTCCTTTTTTGTAAGTTTGGTCCCTCAGGTCTAGAAAAGAGATAAACCTATGCCTAAGAATACTCTTTTCAATTCTGAAGAAAAGAGAGTGTTCCTTTCTTGTATTATTCCACATGGTCCGAGAAAGAGATAACCTACGACTAATGTGGATTCCCATTCACATATTCTTAATGAGCCTGAATGGACAAGTTTACTTGGTAGTCAAGTCTATTTTTAGGATTTAGACTTGGGCCTAAAGAAACTCAAAATATTTCCCATGAAGTTTTAACGAGTTCAGAAAAGTCAACTCGCGACCTCCTTACTGTTTTTAACGAGCTCGAAGGAGAGCAAAAATAATTCTCTAAATGCGAGGAGATGAGTGTCATAGGTAGGCGAAACTAGTTCCAAGCACAAGGAACAGATCTATGCATAATTCAAGGAAAGTGAGCAAGATAAGGACACTTGGGGAACATCTCCTCAAGGTAAAGGGTGTCAAGTTGCCAAGGCAAAATGATACAAGGCTAAGCGATCATGAGAGCAAAAATGAGGGCTTATACAATGAGCTAAAAGCATCGAAGCCGACATCAGGCTCATAAGCACAAGTAGGGCACACGCAAATGCATTTACAGCTTAAACAACAAGGTGAGGCCAGTAAATAGTTGTGAATCCAACTACAAATCCTATCTCCAAGAAACAACAACATGAAGATCATATTCATAAGAAAAGATCCGATGCAGGTGACTTTGGCAGAAAAAAATGCGACTTTGCTATCTTCTACAAAAGGGAAAGTCAAGGCAGAATCGACCAAAGAAGATTCTATAACACCAAGGCTCAAGGGTTTATAACCAGTAAGATCAACCTCAGAAGGAGAGCAAAAATCAATAGGAGAGATAGAGTCTGCAAGAGCAAACTCAGTATCACAGGAGTTGAAAACTTCAAAAGAAAAATCAAACTCATCAGGATCACTGACTTGCTGTTTAAAGACAAATTCAAAAGACTCAACAAGACCAACATAAGAAGAAAGGTTAGGCTTACTAGGAAAATCAGGGTTAAACTTAGTCACAACGGAACCAACATCCAAGAGAATATCAGACTGTATCAAAGACTCTAGGAAGACTTCATCCTAAGGAAGGAGATCATCTATGATAGGGCACATGTCTAAAATTTCAAATGGATCAACAGAGTAGAGAGAATGCTCCATAGTCTGTATAGAATGACTCACCTAGTCAATTGCTGGTACCGAGTCCCAACAAGGTAAGCATGAGAAGAGAGGCTACTTCTTAGTAGCAATTGAACGCAAAGGACATGAGGCCACATAGTTCACCTGTGGTGGGGTAGTGTCTATAGAAACAATGGGAATTAATAAAGGAAAGACCTGGTCTCTATTTGGGTCAGGAGATGGATCAAGAAAATCCAACTGATCGATAGTGACAATTTCTTCGCCATTATTAAAGTACATCACACGAAAAAATGTTGACACCATAGCTTGCATGGCATAGACATAATCATGTCCAAGGATCATATTGAAGTCCAAAGGATCTTCTATCACCATGAAGTCAACTAAGATGATCTTCCCACCCAAACTAACAGGTGTTTGAGCAAGAATTCCCAAGGCTATACAAGTTCTTCTATCAAAATCTAGTAACTGACTAGCAGTCGACACAAGGCTGGGAGATCCCATGCCTCTCCAAGCACGAGCAGACAAGATACTAACTGAGGCTCCTTCATCAACAATGCAACGAGAAATCATGTATGGTTCAACTTTAACCTTTATCTGGAAAGGTGCATCAGAAGGAAGGTGCGGCTCAACTAGGATATCCCAATCAAAGGAAGAAATCCGAGAGCTTGGTGGGGGTTGATCCGAAGCAAGTTCAGTGCCCCCTTTTTCAGTAAGTTCTAAATTGGTAGTGAAGAAAATGTGACTAGCAGACACTTCACTATCCAAAGGAAGAGTGGGATTGATTGACAATGGAATCGATTCAATCGCTTCATGAAATCACTCTCCAAATGGAGAGTGGGATTGACCAAAGATGACATTGGTTCAATCACATCAGGCTCACTCTTTGAAATATGAGTGGGATCGACCAAATTTGAGATTGGTTCGACCACTTGATCAACCAAAAGTTGAGTAGGTTGTTGAGAAACGATAGGTTGTTCAGGAGAAGGAAATTCTTGAGTCTCGGACCACACTCTTCACACCTCTATGATAGCAAGGCATTGGTGAGTAATATGTTCTCCCTCGCATAGCTTACAAGGGAACTTAAGTTTGCAATTCAAACAACCCGTTTTCTCAACCGTGTCAACATGAATAGCAGTGGCTGAATTTTTTCTCTCAACATGACCTACAAAGGTTGAGAGTTTGCCCCCAACCTGAAATACAGAGGCTGGGTGATTGGGTCCAACCTGACTAATAGAGGTTGGTTGTTGAAAAGCTTTAGAATGTTCAAAAACTGGATGACCATGAAACCAAACTCTTCGCACCTCTGCGATAGAAGGGCATTTATAAGTAAGGTGGTCTCCCTCAAAAAGATTACAAGGAAACTTGGGCTTGTGTTTTGAATGAGTAGTCTTTTCAATAGTGTCAACATGACTTGCAGTGGCTGATGAATTGTCTTCAGCATGAACCATAGAGGCTAAGAGACTACCCCCAGCATGACTTGCAGAGGCTGAGAGATTGATTCCAACATGACTTACAGAGGTTGGATGAGCACCACCAGCATGAACAATAGAGTTTGAATAGTTAGGATCAACATGCTTTGCAGTAGTTGAGTGTGTGCCCCGAGCATGAACCACAGAGGCTGGATGGATGGATCCAACATGACTTACAGAGGTTATATGGGGAGGTTCAACTTGAACAACAGAGGTTGAACGGGTTCCCTCAGCATGAACTGCAGAGGCTGAGTGATTGGATCCAACATGAACTGGAAAGGTGAGAAGGATCCCACCAGCATGATCAACAGAGGCTGGATGGTGAAGATCAACTTGAATTGCAGAGGTTGAGTGCTTAGATCCAACATGACCTATAGAAGTTGGATAGGTGCCCCCAGCATGAACTTCAGAGGCTAGGTGGTGAAGATAAAATTGACTTGTAGAGGTTGAATGGGTGCCCCCTTACTTATGTGCCTTCTTCCTATTCCTCCTTCTTTTACTTCTTTTATAATGTCAGTTACTATTATCAATACTTTCACTGCATGAGGTAGAAGGAGGAGGAGAATCAACTACAGGTGAAGGGGAAGTAGTGTTTTGATGCCCTTGATATAAGGAGCTCACTTGAGAAGCATCAGGAGCATTCAGGATAGTTGGAGTGGAAAACAACCACACCGGTAGCCCTGGGGTGAATCCAGGAAGATTTAGAGTGGCCATCAAGGGAACACCAACATTCCCTGTGAGAGGAATATTACAAGGAGTTCCCATCATGGGGATCTCTTGGTTGGTGTTCTAAGGGGTTTTAGCCATAGTTTCAAACTAGGATACAAAGTATGAGGTTGATAGGAAACCAAAATTACAAAGCACACACCTAAAGGCACACTAAGTACAGATAAACCACGCAGCACTCACTAAAAATTCCTAAAGCCAAATAGACAAAAGAAAGCAGATGGATAGTTACTTGGAATCCTTGTAGATGCTCTTAGGCACAAATGGAGGAATCACCCACCGCCATCCCACACCTTCTATCAGGGTTACCTTCCAAGCCCGTCCAAGTTCAACCATAAATAGCCTTCTGGTGTACCTGTGTATGAATCCTAGATGCCAAAGAGACTAAAGGATACCTTAACTATATTGACAGTCTAGGGGGACAGTCGCAAGCCTGGTTCGTACGCATGGGAAGGGTAGCAAAGCCCAAAATCTAGTCTAAGACAGAATCCCCAAATGCGCAAAAACCCTGGTCTATGCTTTGACAAGGAATCAGAGGGTTATCTCCTCAGTCCAATCCTCCATGCGGCCTCATGCTTAACTCCTGTTTGAGAGGAGCTTCCTAGATACAATCAACATACAAAAGGGTTTACCTAGTGATTGTCCAACTACGTTTGAAATTTTAACACCTGTGGAGAGTTGAAACTCCCTAATCCACAAGTCTAGCCTAAGCTAGTTGGTGTATGAACCTATAAAATAAAAATTACTAATAATTTTTAAATTATATCATTTATTTTAAGGGCTATTTATAGTCAGAGCATAAATGGCATGAAACTTATGTGGTGTTTTGACTCAAAGTTGAAACAAAATCACTAAGCAAAGAGATATGAAATGCAAAAAGCAAAAAATATTCTCTTCATTTTTTTTCAAATAGAAACTTGAAATCCACAAAAGAACAAATTATTTTTATTTTTTCCAAAAACAATGATATGATATGCAATCTAGACTAAAAACCTAATCTACATGCATATAAATAAAACATGTGTTTTTTATTTTTCTTTTATAAATGCAAAAGAAAAAACAGCCTATCAACTAATGCAAGCAAGTACTGTAAGCAAAGAAAATAGACAACTACTCTACACCTTGAAAACAAACCCTAGGTTTCCCTAAAGTTGGATGTCAACCTCTCTTGAAAGGAAGACTCACAAAGGTAAACAAACCAACAACTTTGGAATGAAGAGACTGAGCAATAAGACTGACATAAACAAAGGTCAAGAAGTCCCAAGCATCAATCTAAACCTACAAACAAAGGCTGCTCAGTACCTTGTCCAACAAGGTCAAGACAAGAGAGGAGGTGGGGGGGGGGGGGGGNTAACAAGGTCAAGCAAAAGAAAAAGGTGGGGGGGGAAGTAGCAAAAACAAGTATATGTTCTTTTTATTTTTCTTTTATAAATGCAAAAGAAAAACTACCTACAAACTAAAGTATGCAGATAACAAGAACCAAGCAAAAGGAACTCTGCTATACAACCACCAAACAAACTCTAGAATGAACTAAAGTTAGTATAAACCCTACTTGGAAGGAAGGCTTGCATAAAAAACAAGTCAACTATTTTGGCATGGTGAAGTTAACCAACAGAAGAAGAAGGAAACCAACACCAACAAGCTTCTGAACTTAGAAAATGATCACTGACATAGGCTGACCAGAAACATAAGCCAAAAATCATACCAAGAAAAGGAGGTGGGGGAACGAGAAAAGAGCAAACCCTAATGCTATAAAAAGGCTTACCACATAGATAAAGAACAACCAAAAGGGATGGTACTAACTCCCTGGAGTCATGCACCTACAGAGGACACCAAAAGACCTTCCAAACAACCTTCAAACAGAAGAAAAAACCACAAAAGATTATAAAAACACTATTTAAAGGGGCATACACAAGTTTCACTACTAACAACTCGCATGTCATACGCAGGTTTACAATACAACAAATCACGTATATAAGCGCACGCAGGTTGTACCATTGACAAGTTGTGTATCATATGTGGGTTGACAGTATAGAGAGTTGTGTGTACCAAACCAGACACATGACTGTTCAGTCTACAACTCGTGTATGGGTGGAAAAAAAGCTCCCAAAAAGGTCAAAAACTACCTTAGGAAGGCAGGGGAAGTGTGCTATCAGACTTAGAAGGTGTTCCTAAGTGCCAAGAAATACCTGAAACTTCACAAAAGGCTAAAATAAAGACAAAGAAACCCCAAACAGACAAGGCTCTCCCCAGCGGAGTCACCAGTTCTGTTGTAAAGGAAAGTATCCTATGGCTAGGGTTTAAGAGGCCATCAACATACTGGGGTTGAAAGGTGGATGTATAAGGTTCAACAAGCATATATAAGCAAGTTTTATAGATTATAATGGTTCATACCTTCAGCCAAATGAAGGTTGAACCAAGCAGCCCTTCAATCCTCTTCTTGCTCCTCTTGCTCCTCTTCTCCAAGAGACCTGCAAAACGAATTATACCTTCCTCAAACCAATATGACCACATATAAAATGATGATAATCAAATAAACCTGAAATAATAATCTGATTAACATCATAATATGATCATAAACAGAGATTCAATCACACATTGAACAATGATTTGGGAAGAAGAAGGACATCACATCTTTATTAATCTTGAAAACAAGTACAAATATACCTTCTCTTCAAGTTCGACACCTCACAAAACCTTGATCTGGTTCTACTGCTTCTCTTCTCCAAGGAACTCAGCCTCCAAGCTCTGCAACACAAGGGGATGATCGCCAGGGAAAAGGTGTGGGCAAAGAGAGCTCCAAATCCTCTAGCATAACAATGCAAAGATCCAAGTCTCCTATCATGGACCTCCCTACCTATATTTATATGCTTAAGGAAGAGTTAGGGGCAAAGACAAAGTAGTTACAACTGAAGGAGTTAGTTGCATAACTACCCAAACTACCCAAAATTTCAAAATTCGTATTTTTTTGACATTTTTAAGAGGCGTACGCGGGTTGCAGAAACAATAGTCGCGTACATGAGGAGTACACATGGGTTGAAATATATAAATTCACGTATTTAAGGTGTACACAACTATTATATATATCAACTTGCGTACGTACGTGGGTTTGCCTTAAGGAAAGTCACGTACACAGAAAAAACTCATTTTTAAGGTATTTCTGGGCATTTTCAGAATTGGGTGTCTTCTGGAAAGTTTTAGCTAATTGAAATATATTTCCAATGGCATAGAGATGAGGTCAAAGGGAGTTACATAACTCAAGATATGGGTCCTCCAAGTTTGTTGTTTTTTAGTGACTTTCATGAAGTGTTGTCATGGAAGTGTCGACATGCGACAAAAACATAGGAAAGTGGTCAAAGGAAGAGATGTGTCAGTTTGAGCTATAACAAAGCCCTCTTTGTAAGAAGACTTAAGAAAGGCACTAGGAAATACAAAGGTAAGATACCTTCGAAATGTTTTAACTATGGAAGGATTAGACATTTTTCCCATATGTGTTCCTACCCAAAACAAGAGGTGAGTGACCATGAAGAATCATGATTTCATAAGGGTATAAATAAGTATAAATATAAAAAGAAGAACTTATATTCCAAGAAAGAAAGTGAAGTTGAAGAAACTTAAGTTTTATTCATGGGCCTAGATACTCGAGCCTCAAATAGTGACTCAGATATAGAAGGAGAAGTTGACCTAAGAGCGGAACTTGTTGGCACCCTTGAATAACTTCATAAATGTAGGAAAAAGAACAGACAATCAAATATTATCATCAGTCAGTTGGAAGCTCAACTTCTAGATGCCAAAAAGGTTGAGGAGGACCTAAATCTACAACTCAAAAGAAGAATACAAGAGTCTGAAAAGCTTGTAGAATAAGTCATACAAGTCCAGAGAAATCTTTATGAAGAATCTATTAAATCAAAGTTTGAGAATAGCTCAAGGATTGTAGATGACATTTTGAGTAGCCAAAGACCATCAAGTGATAGATTTGGTTTGGGGTTTGTTAAAGAAAAGAAGCCAGAGAGTTTTCCTATCACCAATCAAGAAGGAGGTAAGAAAAGCTATGCTGAAGTACTAAAGACTCCAACTAAAAAGGAAGCAAGCAAGAAAGTAGGCTTAATCTCTCAGGATGAACATAGAAATAATACAACACCAAAGAGACCAAATAGATATTTACAGATATTCTTAGGTCACTATTATTTTGGTAATAATTTTGGTCATAAAACATTAAATTGTAGAACTAAAACAAAGGTTTCTAAATACAAGAAGAAGCCATCAAGTAATAAGTCGGAGGGAAATAATTTTTTTTTACACTACTACAAAAATATGACATAAATGTTATAAGTGTAATAACCATGGACATATGGCAAGAGATTGTAAGCTGAAGACTCCCACAAGAAATATTGTTGCAATCAAATCTTAGAACACCAAACAAAAGAGATATTGGAGAGAAAAGGAAGGAAAGGAAAATTCCATGATTTATTTATGTGCAACCGAAATCCAAAAATTATGGCACCTGGATAGTGGTTGTTCAAAACATATGACTGGTGACCCAAGAAAATTCATAACACTAAAATATAATAAGGGAAAGGTCACTTTTGGAAAAAACCTATCCTCCATAATAATCGACAAAGGAACAACTGTTTTCAACAGCAAGATCAAAGCAGAAAATGTTTTGCTAGTTATAAACCTCAAGCTTAAACTTCTCAGTGTAATTCAAACATGCGACCAAGGACACATTTGTATCTTTGAGTCTGAAAAATGCAAAATCAAGAATAATAAATCAGGAAAGATCATTGGCATTGCTATGAGAAATACAAACAATGTATACATCTTGGAAAATCAAAACCAAAGCTACTTAAGTATGGTAGATGAAAGTTGGTTATGGAACAAAAGGTTGGGACACTTAAGTTTTGGCAATATGCCAAAATAATAAAAAAGGAAACTGTAACAGATCTACAAAAAACTATAGTTCCTCTAAACTCTGTATGTAAACATTGTTAACGTGGGAAGCAAACCAGAGCCAGTTTTAAAATAAAAGAACATATGACCTCACAACCTTTGGAAATAATACACATAGACCTTTGTGGACCAATCAAAACTAAAATCTTGTAAGGAGATCACTATTTCATGTGGATCATTAATGATTACACAAGAATGACATGGGTGGAATTTCTCAAAGAAAAATCAGAAGCTTTTAAATAATTTAAAATCTTCAAGGTAATGGCTGAAAATGAGTCGGGTATGAAAATAAAATGTCTTAGATAAAATAATGGGGGAGAATTTACCCCAAATAAATTCAATGAGTTCTATGAAGGTCATGGAATTAAGAGACAATTTTCAACTGCAAAAACTCCTCAATAGAATGGGGTTGTTGAAAGGAAACACATAACAGTCCAAGAAGATGCCAAAACTATGCTCAATGAAGAAAAAATGTCAGATTCATTTTGGAGAAAAGCTGTATACACAATTGTCTACATACTTGACAGAGGACAACTCAGAGTGAATAAGGATAAGACCCCCTACGAATTGTGGTATGGAAGACCGACCTCAGTCAAATATTTTAAAGTGTTTGGCAGTAACTGTTACATCAAAAGAAATGAGGATGAACTTGGAAATTTAGACTCCAAGACCGATGAAGGAATCTTTTTAGGATACTCATCCACCAAAAAGGCATATAGGTGTTATAATAAAAGGTTACATAAAATTGTAGAAAGTGCTGATGTGAAAGTAGATGATATAAAACCAAGGAAAGAGAAATATTGACATCATTGAAAATACATATGATGATGAAATAAAAGACTTACAATAGGATGAGATAATTCATAATGAAGAAGAAGACAAAGAGAGGGAATATACATATGAATATAATGAATACTTCCCTAGACCTGACACTAAAAATCCCTCTAGAAGGGTACAAAAGGATCATCTAGAGTCATAGATCATGGGTGATAAAAATGCTAGATTCAAAACAAGAAGACAAATTCCAGATGTGGAACAAGCCCTACTCTGAGTAGTAGAACCTAATAAATTTATAGAAGCTAGCAAAAGTTATGAATGGGTCAAATCCATGAATGAAGAACTAGATCAGATTGAGAAAAATGAGACCTGGGAACTTGTCCCAAGACCTGAAGATAAGAACATTGTAGGAACCAAATGGATTTTTAAAAACAAGTTCAATCAATATGGACAAGTAATAAGGAACAAAACAAGATTGGTTTGTAAGGGGTATGCCCAAGTGGAAGGTATTGATTTTGAAGAAACTTATGCTCATGAAGCTTGACTTGAAGCAATCGGAATGTTCTTAGCACTATCATGCCATAAAAAATTCAAAGTATATCAAATGGATGTCAAGTCTGCATTCCTAAATGGAAAACTAGAAGAAGAAGTATATATTGAACAACATGAAGGGTTTCTCCTCTCAGAGAACAAAGACTATGTCTGTAAACTAAAGAAGGCTCTCTATGGCCTCAAATAAGCTCCAAGAGAGTGGTTTTCAAGACTAGACAGTTACTCAAAACAACAAGGTTTTAAAAGAGGAGCCACCGAAAGTAATCTTTACCTAAAGGTTGAAGATACAAATATGATCATTGTTGTTGTCTATGTGGATGATATCATATTTGGAAGCAATATTCAAATCATAAGTGTATATTTTTCCTCTGAAATGAAGAAAGAATTCAAAATATCAATGTTGGGTGAATTAACATTCTTCTTGGGATTGCAAGTCTACCAAACAGACGAAGGAATTTGCATATCTCAAACTAAGTACATCAAAGATATGTTGAAAAAGTTTAAAATGGAAGATTCCGAACCTGTTGGTACTCCTATGGTCACGGGTTGCAAGTTAAGTAAGGATGATGAATCTTTGGAAGTAGGTCATACCATGTTTATATCCATGATTGGTAGTTTGCTATATGTGACAGCCACATGACTATATGTGACGCACGCTATTGGATTGGTAGCTAGATTCCAGTCAGCTCCCAAAGAAACATATGTAACAGGAGTAAAAAGGATTTTCAAATATCTAAAAGTTACTATGGAGTATGGTTTATGGTATCCGAAAGGACAAGACTTTACCTTGAAGGCGTTTACTGATGCAGATTGGCCAGGAAGTGTTGACGATCGAAAAAGTACTAGTGGAGCAACATTTTTTCTGGGAAATTGTTTAGTATCATGGTCAAGTAAAACAAAATCCTCCATTTCACTCTCTATAGCAGAAGCAAAATATATTGTTGTCGCCTCATGTTGCACTCAGGTTATTTGGATGAGACAAACCCTAGAAGATCTACTTGTAAAATATGAACATCCAATAGTGATCAAATGTGATAACACTAGTGCTATAAATATGTCTAAAATTCCTATCATGCATTCTAATACAAAACATATACCAATAAAGTATCACTATCTAAGAGAACAAGTATCTCAAAAGGCTGTCAAATTAGAATACATGGAAACAAAAGAACATATTGCTGACATTTTCACCAAACCACTACCTAAGGAAGCCTTTGAGCATTTTAGACAAAAAATGAGAGTAATTCCGATACAAAAGTATGAAGAGGATAAATCTCAATCTCAAGGGGAGAAATGCCGACAGGGGGAGGTGTTAGATAGAAAGGTTCCTTTTTCATTGTTGTTAAAGGGGAGAATGTTTAGAGGTTTCCATCAATGCCAAAGGGGTGAGTCATTGCTTCCAAAGCTCACGACTGTAAACCTCAGCCTTAAACACTTTTTAAATCTCGACATAGTTACATCTTTAAATAAACCTAAAAAAAAAATGTGCATGCTGCATTTTCACATAAAGGCACACCCAAGCTCATTGCCATGAGGTGGATCCCTTGCCCAAAATCAACATTGAATTATACCGAGCAAATAGAATCCTGAGAATGATAAAAAAAACCCTACTGTCAATGCATATACAATCATGACTTTATTAAAACATAGAAACCATATGTGCAGACATTACACCAAGCTAATGGTCATAATAAGAAAACCTATCCATGATAACAACCCATACATTCCACAAATTTAATGCATAAATAGTAAATGAACACAGGCACAATTTACATAAGTGCCATTGCAAGCAATGGCATTGTAATGCTAAATAATTCACATCATTTTAAATCCAAACGCATAGTTAGTTCATTAAAACATCAAACCATACAATTGAAACACAAACCAAAATTTATTTACAATGCCGAGTGTTCATCTGGACAGACATGACTTACCCAAAATATTTACACTTAAAAATTCATAGGAAAAGGTTAATACAGTCCCATCTCTCAGATTCCCAAAAATGTAAAAAATACCCAAACTAACTATCAAAGTATATTAACCAAATCTACACAGAGATAAACCCTCCCAAACCAGAGTGCAACACTTTGTCACATATACACGCATAGGTAAGGGCCTATGTATTTCGTAGGTCTTACCCTCTTAAAGGGTTGCACAGACAATCCATAGAGCCACCTGTAAATTTGAGCATATAGATCTGTAGACAAATACACAACTCACAAAGAAGATCTCACAATTTACTCAACCATTGAAGAATGAAACAGTGCAAAAGGCTTGCAGCTGTGAATGCTTTCATTAATAAAAAAAGTAATCCGGATGATAATTACAATAAAGTAAAATGGCTTTAAGAGCCACAAGCAATTTGAATCCACATGAGGAATTTCAGATTGATTAGACTCTACTTGACTGTAGGTAACCAAGACTTTGTCTAAATCACTATCGGAGGACCCAGTAGTTAACTGTCCTTGTCTAAACCATAACCGGAGTTCATCGGAGCTCTAAAACACAACCAAGTGTTACATTTAGTGCTGACTAATGCTTAACTAACTGTGGTAGGTGAGAAATGCGCCCCACATGTGTGCAATCAAGTAAAACTAGCACTAACTGAATGTAGAGGACTAGAACTGAATGTAACTGACTCCTAACTTGGCTTGACTAGTCATTAACTAAAGTGAACTGACCTTGGTTGGTTTCGGCACTCCCAGTGGCTTCCTAAATTGTAGGGATTGATCTAGGAGGCTCCTAAACTTATGCAATCAAGTGCAGTAAGTGGCAGTGAGCCTCAATTAGTGTTCCCCACACTTTAGTAACTGAAACATGTGCCCCAATTAGGTCAAGTTTACCCAATGGTGCTAATGACTATAAATAGACTGGATGTACTCCCGATTTAGACATATGACCAAATTTGGACAAGGGAGGATTAATAATCCTAACACCCCCCCTGAATGCTAACTTGGACAAATTGTGGGCCTTGGTAGCTAAGACCATAGGTCACCCATTACATCAAGTAAAATAAAGTAACTGCTTAATACAAGGACCTAGGGAAAAACCACATGGGAAAAAAGCCCTCCTTCTAGCTAAGTAGGTAGAATCATGTCTCAAGTTTGAAAAACTTGAAAATATGTTGCTGCAATATTCATCTCTGTGAGGTAGTGAAGTAGCATGCATGGTGTGATGTGCATAGGTATTTTGGGGCCTGGCATGTAGACTTCTCCTTTTTCTCCAAAAATGATGATGGAAGGAAGGAGGCATGTAACTTTTGTCTCTTGCTGAATGAAGAGGTGTATGATCATATCCATTATTATGAATGCAGTAAGACTAAGCCCTTTCCATATTGCATCTTACAGGAAGTCTATTGCATCTCTCTGAAGGAGGCAAAATAGTATGGCATAGCGCAATAGTCTTTCCTTTCTGAGTGTCAGGTGATTTTATAGTCATCTTCCTAGCTTCCAGTTTGGAAGTAGGGACTGAATCTAGATCTGAGTCACCCTGAATCTTAATGTCATAAACTGATATAGATGGATCTGCAATACTAGTAGAAGCTATAAAAGAAGTATATGCAATGGTTTTACCTTCCCTTGCAGGTGGCTGCTAAGAGTGCATTGGTTCTGAAGGAGGCATAAAATGTGAGAACTCATATGCTCTTGAAGCATGATTCGCAATACCCTTTGCTATGATTCTCCTAGTAGAGATATCTGTGATCTCCACTGAGTCAAAACCAAAAATCACTCGCTTTGGATATCCAGTATGGGTCATCTGATAGACCGATAATAGGTTTGAAGCCAGGGAGGGAACAAACAACACATCTTTGAACCTTCCATGTTCAAGTTGGATAGAGCCCTTCCCTTTGGTTTGGACTTTACTGTTATTGCCCATCTGAATACTAGGACCATCAAAGGACTGAAAAGAAGAAAATGATTCTCTGGATGCAACCATATGGTTGGAAGCTCCAGAATCAATGAGGAAGGAAGGTGTTGATGTGCAACAAGCTTTCAGTGCATGTCCTTTCCTTTGGTATTCTTCTTCTTCTTCTTCAGAGTCTTCCTTCCTTGCGCTAGCAGGTACAAAAATGTTGTGCTTTTTCAAAAGAAGAGCCATTTCATCAAGTTGTCTTCTCATACAGGATCTTTCTGAATGGAAGCCCCTTCCACATTAAGGGCAGAGGACCTTGCCTTTGCCATTCTTCTTGCTTCTCTTCGAACCTGAAGGTTCTTTTTACTGCTCAGACTCATCTCTTTGCTTCCCTTTGTCATTCGCTACCTTATCTCCTCTTGCAACAAGAGCTATATATTTGGGAGATCGAATGATCCCCATTTGGATCAATTTATCATTCTCAGAAATAAGAGATTGGATGAAAGCATCAAGAGTGGGCATCTTCCAAATTGGAGTAGTGAGCCTTACTGTTTGGAAGGTGGATACAAAGACTGAGTAGTCTGAATTGAGCTTTGTGAGAATAGAAAGGATGATCTTATCTTCATCCTTCTTCACTTTGCATTGCTTCAAATGATATATCAGGTTCTTGAACTTTGAGAAGAATTCATTTAGAGATTCGAAATTTGATGGATTGAGAGTAATCAGATCATTTTCTAGCTGATGGATCCTCATCTCATCATGCTTATCAAACAAGGAAGCAAGCTTGTCCCAAACCTCCTTGGTAGTGTCCAAGTCTTGGATGTGAAATTGAATATCTCTAGAGACTGAGAATTTCATGAGTCCAATGGCTTCATCAAGCCTGTTCTTGTACTTAGCTTTGTCTTTATCTGATTCTGGCTCTTCCTCTGTTTCTTTTATGAGTCTGAAGAGATGCTTGGTGCGGAGCAATACTTTCATGTCATCCTTCCACTGGTGATAGTTGAAGGGAGTGAGAGGCTCCATTGGATGAGCCATTTTGGATGTAATAAGAAAGACTAAGCTGCTGTAGCAAATGCAGTGAGGAGTAGAGGCTGCTTGTAGCGAAAGCTGATAACCTGTCACACAATCAAACAAACAAAATGATCCGGTTGGAGATCTGAGGAGGAGAGGATTCTTGTCCATCGAGGCTCTGATACCATGTAAATTTGAGCATATAGATCTGTAGACAAATACACAACTCACAAAGAAGATCTCACGATTTACTCAGCAATTGAAGAATGAAACAGTGCAAAAGGCTTGCAGCTGTGAATGCTTTCATTAATCAAAAAAGTAATCCAGATGACAATTACAATAAATTAAAATGGCTTTAATAGCCACAAGCAATTCGAATCCACATGAGGAAGTTCGAAATGATTAGACTCTACTTGACTGTAGGTAACCAAGACTTTGTCTAAATCACTATCGGAGGACCCAGTAGTTAGCTGTCCTTTTCTAAACCATAACCGGAGTTCATTTGAGCACTAAAACACAACCAAGTGTTACATTTAGTGTTGACTAATGGTTAACTGACTGTGGTAGGTGAGAAATGCAGCCCACATGTGTGCAATCAAGTAAAACTAGTGCTAACTGAATGTAGAGGACTAGAACTGAATGTAACTGACTCCTAACTTCGCTTGACTAGTCATTAACTGAAGTGAACCGACCTTGGTTGGTTTCGGCACTCCCAGTGGCTTCCTAAATTGTAGGGATTGATCTAGGAGGCTCCTAAACTTATGCAATCAAGTGC
>LPNX011203465.1:36141-53806 GCA_001517045.1 Pseudotsuga menziesii
TAAATGAAACATGTGCCCCAATTAGGTCAAGTTTACCCAATGGTGCTAATGACTATAAATAGACTGGATGGACTCCCGATTTAGACATGACTCCCGATTTAGAAATATGAACAAATTTGGACAAAAGAGGATTAATAATCCTAACACCACCATCAAGCCATGAGTTAGAGCCACCTTGCTACCTACAAACCAAACACGTAGAGCTATGAGGAGCATGTTGAACCTCAACTGAAGAAAACAAACAAAACAACACTACAAAACCATGTTGAGAGAATACCTTTTGACATAGGGGAAGCCTATTAATCCATGAAGGTTAAACACCCTAGAAACAAAACCACATAGACAACTGAAGTGGAAAATGAATCACACAAACGACCAGACCAGTGTATGAGGTTTGTTTCCCACACTTTCCAAGAAGCCATAAATGTGCCACCCTAGTCTACAATATCAACTAAATTCATACCCACATCTCCATAGTCAATCCCCCAATGAAATCGCATTGTCCACCACCCTAGCACTAAAACCTTACCAAAAAACTCCTTTGCATGGTTATACCAAAGTTTTATGGAATATGAAATATGCCATAAATATTTTATGCATATACCATAGTCTCCCAAAGGTATTTTCATAAGATTGTCCCATAGTATAAGACCATGCATTAGGATTTACACCTTAAAATTACATGTTATAAACTAAATATCAAAATAGATAAGGTTGTATAACCTTAAAAATAGCAATAATGATATCCACAATGACTTAAACCACACACTGTTAACTATGCATAAATTTAGAACGTAGGCACCGTTAGGTTAGGACTTTAGTCCTCTTAATGCCATTTATGAATAGGATAGTGTAGCGTACTTATCATGCTGCAGAATGTTGTACTTTTTTAATGTTGTAGATAGATTCCATCAACGAAGTAACCTGCACAAAATTGGAAGTTTGCATTAGTTCACAATGAAATAAGTAAACCCCGTAAAAGTAGGAGGAACCTCTTTACCTCTTTGAGTGGTCCCTCAAGGGATAAAAACCCCGCCACTCCACCCCTTGATAGTTAAAGGAAAATCAGAACTTTTAATAAATAAAGTCATAAACGAAAGACAATACAGATAAATAGGAAGTAAGACATAATTGAACGAGTATATGCAAATGTATGTTAATCATAAACATTGGTAGAGTAATCATATTACAAAATCAAGTAACTTAGCCATAATACATAACCATATCAACATTATATAGGAGAATACATAAAAAACGAAAGACATCTTGTGACACCTATATCTAGTGGACAAATGACAGATATATTCCACAAAAGATAATTAATGTCCATGAAAGGTAGTATTTAACTAGCCTACCTTTTTTTTTGAATTTTGGGGACATTACATGAAAAAAAAAATTTCATTTAGAAAATTCAATCTTACAGAACAAGCATAGTTACTCTAAGAATGGATAGACTGATTTTATGAGTCCGAAGGTGAATGATGGAGAGGATTTCAATAGTGATGAATGCTGCCTATGTGGAATGGATGGGAATTTGAATTATTGTGATGGTTTTCCTTCTGCATATCATTTCAATGTGTTAATATTTCCCCTTTCTGCAATTTTTAAAGGGTTCTAGCTTAGTGGAAGAGAGCCTGCTTTACAAGTAGGAGTTTGAAGGTTCAATTCCTTCGTGCCCTAATGATATTGCAATATTGATATTTTAAATAAAATATATTTTATTATGGCTATGAGGGGGGTTCTAAACTGACTTCATATGTCAGTATGAGGGGGGTTCAAAAACTCTTTTGTATGTTACAACTGTGGAAATTGAATCCAGGTGTTAGAACAATTACACTCACAAAATTGCCAATTACACATGCAAATTACACACAAAGGAGACTGAATATGGAGCAGAAGACTAATCTGTATTGAATAAGTGTACAATAGCCAACCCTATGAAGTCATAGGCTACCACAATAAATAATTACATGAGAGATTTGAATGCATAAGGATTCCATTCGAATTTGGTAAAAAACAGGCTTACTAAATCTAAGCAAATCCCCCATAGGTGCATAAAGCACTTTCCAAATCTGTCTAGGAGCTCACAAATTGGAAAAATCAATTAGGAAAGCTAATATATGGTGGAAGGACTACTCATAAATTCTTTTCATAGGAGGAAATAGTGGAGGATGATGAGGAAAAAACACAAGTTAACTTCACCTAGTCAAACTTTCCCAATTGCCTTAAAACTCAGAAAAAGTAGGCAATAAAGCAGAAAAACAAGACATGCTCTAGGAAGGCCAGGAATAAATCATATTTGATTCCAAGTGGTTTCCCAAGCATTCCATGGCTCAAATTTAGCAAGTTTGACCACTTTGGATGTGTGGAGGACAACTTGCATAAGGTGGAATATGGAAATTAGGCAAATAAGACAAAAATTGGATTAATTAATGTCTAAGGTATCTAACTATGGGTTGATTATTCTAACACCCCCCCTTAAGCCTGGCTTATGATTAAAATATCAGAAAATTATAGGGCCTAGAAACAAGGCTTAGTCACCCTTTACATAATGCATGTCCATTTAACCAAGGAAAGAGGCAAAAACCCAGTGGGAAAAATCCTCCCTTAAACATGGACAGTAAAACAAAATTTGGAAATCTTTTCATCACTCATGCTTCACAGCATGATAAAAAATCTCCAGTAGTGATTTGATATTGCTGAATGTCTTCTCACAAAAAACTTTGGTGAAGATATCTGCTACTTGTTCTGAAGATGAACATAAGAGTAGGTGAATGGTGCCATCATGCGCAAGGTGTCTGATGTAGTGCATATGGATCTCAATGTGTTTGGTTCTCTGTCTCTGAACTGAATCATTGCATATTAGAATGGTACTCTGATTATCACAATAGATAGTAGTTGAGTATTCTGATTTGAAGCCACACTCTCCAAGTAACCCCTGCAACCATAAACATTGAGTTGCTGCATTTACAACTCCTCTGTACTCTGCTTCTGTAGATGAGAGTGCAATGGCACTCTGTTTCTTTCTTGACCAACTGATTAGTCCTTTAGTAAGCATTAAGACATATCTTGATGTTGAATTTTGATCTGTGTTGTCACTTTCCCAATCATTGTCAATAAACCCAATCAAATCAAGATCAGATTTAGCTTTGTAGAAGATCCCATGAGTCCTTGTTCCTTGAACAAAGTTAAGGATCCTTTTGGCTGCTCTCCAATGGATATCACGAGTCTGATCCATGTATCTTGAAGCCACACTTACTGCATAAGAAATATCAGGTCGAGTATGTGTAAGATACAGCAAACATCCAATCAATTTCCTATACAGTGTATTGTTTACCATAGGTGAAGAATCAGCTTCTTCAAGCTTAACTCCTGAAAGGAAAGGAGTCTTGCTTGGCTTGCAATCCTTCATGTTGAATTTGTTCAAAAATTCCAAGGCATACTTGGACTGATTCACTTTGATTCCTTGTTTGGTTTGAGCAATCTCAAGACCCAAGAACTGGCTCAACAACCCCAATTCTGTCATTGAGAAGGCATGGTTCATTGCATCCTTCAAGGAAGCAATTTCATCCTTTGAGCTCCCTGTAATGAGAAGGTCATCAACATACAAAAAAATGATTATTAATTAACCATGAATCAGCTTCAAATAGACATTTGGATCTGACTTGCATTGAACAAAATTCAGTGATAGCAGAAAGCTATCAATCTTGGCATACCAAGCCCTGGGGGCTTACTTAAGCCCATACAATGACTTCCTTAACTTGCACACAAGAGATGGATTAGTAGCAAATCCTTGAGGCTGCTGCATGTAAATCTCTTCAGTGAGATCTCCATTTAGGAAAGAACACTTCACATCCATGTGATGTACCTCCCACTGCTTTGAAGCTGCAATGGATAAGGCTAGCCTGATGGAGTCCATCTTTGCCACTGGTGCAAAGGTCTCATTGTAGTCTATGCCATGTACTTGTGAGTAGCCCTTGGCTACCAATATGGCCTTTTATTTCAAAGATGAACCATCAGCAGCAAATTTGGTTTTGTAAACCCACTTACACTGAACTAGCTTCCTCCCTGGGGTAAGATCAACCAGCTCCCAAGTGTTGTTCTTTTGGAGTGAGCTGAACTCGTCTTTCATGGCTGTTTTCCATATTGGATCATTTGCTGCATCTTCATATGTTTTTGGGTCTGATTCAACCATCATATATCATTTCTCTGCAAACATAGGATCTTTCATGCATAGAGCACTCTCAAACTGAGATCTAGTCCTCCTAGGATCGTTAGAATTTTCAGCTAGTTCTCCAGCTGCATGAATGGTCTTTGCTGCCCATTTTGGTCTTGTAGGACTGTTAGGATCTGAAATTAAATCATCATTATCAGACATATCAGAATCAACAAGTTCAACTATCTCTTCACTTACATTCAAAGGTTCTAGTGGTGAAGAGGATTCTCCAACTTCCACTGCTGCTAGGGGCTCTTCTTGGAACTGAACACACCTTTCAATGAAGGATTTGCTTGTGCTAAAATTGATAAGCTTGTACCATTTTGAATATTTAGAGTACCCAACAATTAGACACTCTTGGATTTGGGGATGCAAAGCTTTCTTCTTTTCTGTTGGAATTCTAGCCCAAGCCCTTGAGCCAAAAATCCTAAAATGGGTCACATCTGGCTCGTGCCCACTCCATGCTTTGAAAGGAGTCATACCATCAAGCTGTTTATGAGGCACCCTATTCTAGATATAGGCTGCACAGTTTATAGCTTCGGCCCAAAACTTTGGTGGCAAAGTCTTAGCCTCCATCATGCATGTTGCCATCTCTTTCAGTGATCTGTTCTTCCTCTCAGCAACACCATTTTGCTGTGGTGTGTAAGGGATAGAATGTTGCATCTGAATACTTGCATCTACACAATATTGAATGAACTCAGACTTGACATACTCACCACCATTTTCAGATCTGAGAACCTTGATTTTTCTCCCAGACTGGTTTTCAACCAAAGCCTTTAAGACTTTAAAGAGGCCAAAAACTTCAGACTTATGTTTCAGGAAGTAAACCCAGCAATACCTGGAAAAGTCATCTATGAATGTCAATGCATATTTGGCTTGAATCATTGAAATATGAGGAAATGGGCCAGCAACATAACTGTGGATCAAATCAAGAGGTGCAAAGGTTCTCTCATGGCTAGCTTTCTGAAATTTATGCTCTGGGTGTTTTCCTAAGATGCAACCTTGACAGACTCCTTTGGAAAACTTAATCTTTGGTAACCCTATGACCATTTATTTTTCACTAATATCATAAAGATACTTGTAATTGAGGTGGCCAAATATTTCATGCTAAATCTTGCTTACCTCATTAGCATGAATTAGAAGAGCAGAGGGGTTTGAGTAGGGTAGGAAGTGTGAGAACATGTATACCTTCGAAGTGTGATTTGCAACTCCTTTTGCAATGACTTTACCACTTGAGATCTCAGTGATATCAACTTCATCAGGGGAGAATATGACCTTCTTTGGAGACCCTGTGTGGGTCATCTAATACATTGATAAGAGGTTAGAGGCAAGACCTGGAACATACAATACATTGATGAACTTACCATGGTCAAGATCAATCCTCCCTTTGCCCAAACTTTCAGTGAGAGAGTCATCTCCCAGTACAATTGGTGGACCTTTTGACATGTCAAGTGAGGTGAATGCCTCCTTGGTCGAAACCATATGTCTTGAAGCTCCAGAATCAATGATGAAACTAGGTGAGCTTGATGTGCCAACAACCAATGCATGAACTCTCTCTATGTCTTATGAATCTGATCCTCCTTCTCTCTTCTTTGAGCTATCAGGAAGGGAGATGCCATTCTTCTCTAGGAGTTGCGTCAGCATGTCAATTTGCTTCTTCATGCAGGAGCTTTCAGGATGATTTCCCTTACTGCAATATGCGCACTTGCTCATTTCTCCTTTGTTCTTCTTCTTTTGGGGGTTCTTCTCGGAGCTTTGAGGCTCCTCTGGAGACTTGTTCTTGTCTCTCTTTTGCTCAGGTGGACTCTTAGCTTTCTTCTTTCCTTTTGAATCCACCCTCGAATCTCCAGCAACTAGAGCTTGGTATTTGGAAGGTTTGATGGTGCCCATCATCACCAGTTTATCTTGTTCTTGTGTGAGAGATTCCATGAAATCTGCAAGGCTAGGCATTTTCCAGGCTCTAGCTGTCAACTTTGTGGCATAGAAGGTTGAGACAAACAATGACTAGTTAGGGCCAAGCTTCGAGAGTATGGACAAAACTAGTTTCTCATTATTCTTTTCGATCCCACACTGTTTTAGCTACAAAACAAGTGCTTTGAACTTGGAAAAATAGAGTTTCAGGGATTCAAAGCTATTGGGACTCAGAGAGATCAATTCATTTTCAATTTGATGTCCCCTCATCTCATTTGTCTTACCAAAAATCTCAACAAGCTTCTCCCATACTTCATTTGGTGAGGTTAATCCATCAAGATGGAAAAGGAGGTCTTTGGATATGCTCAGACACAAGAGACCATAGGCCTCATCCCTCATGTTGTGCCATTTAATTTTCTCTGCAGCTACATTGGGCTTTGCTTCTGTTTCCATAGTCACTCTGTAGGGGCCTTTCATTCTCAAAAATATCTTCATCTCTGCTTTCCATTCAAAGAAGTTAAATGGAGTCAAGATGATCTTCTAAGATTGATCCATAGCTCAGAAATTGTCCCTTCAGTCAACAGAATGCTCCCAGTCAATGATGTAAAGCCTGCAATAACAAATTGGAAGGAGAGAAATCAATCTATAAAGGCTTTGATACCATGTGGAAATTGAACCCAGGTGTTAGAACAATTACACTCACAAAATTGCCAATTACACATAAAGGAGACTGAATATGGAGCAGAACACTAATCTATATTGAATAAGTGTACAATAGCCAACCCTGTGAAGTCATAGGCTGCCATAGTAAATAATTACATGAGATATTTGAATGCATAAGGATTCCATTCGAATTTGGTCAAAAGTAGGCTTACTAAATCTAAGCAAATCCCCCATAGGTGCATAAAGCACTTTCCAAATCTGTCTAGGAGATCACGAATTGGAAAAATAAATTAGGAAAGATAATAGATAGTGGAAGGACAACTCATACATGTTTTTCATAGGAGGAAAGAGTGGAGGATGATGAGGACAAAAAACAAGTTAACTTCACCTAGTCAAACTTTCCCAATTGCCTTAAAACTCACAAAAAGTAGGCAATAAAGCAGAAAAAGCAGACATGCACTAGGAAGGCTAGGAATAAAGTAGATTTGATTCCAAGTGGTTTACCAAGCTCTCCATGACTCAAATTTAGCAAGTTTGACCACTTTGGATGTGTGGAGGACAACTTGCATAAGGTGGAATATGGAAACTAGGAAAATAAGACAAAAATTGGATTAATTAATGTCTAAGGTAGCTAACTATGGGTTGATTATTCTAAAAACAATGACGGGGGTTCAAAACTTCCCTTGTATGTTACAATGAGGGGGTTTCAAAAATTCCCTTGTATATTACAACGAGGGGGGTTCAGAATCCCCCCTGTAAGTTTATATGAGGTTGGTTCATAAGCTCCCCAAAAGGTTTGTAAATAATTTTAGGGGGGTTTTGAACTGCCTTCATAGGTACCTATGAGGGGGGTTTATAACTGCCCCCAAAGGTTTGTATAGATTTTTAAGGGGGTTCGAATCGCCTATGTAGGTATCTATGAGGGAGGTTTATAACCGCCCCCAAAGGTTTGTAAAGAGTTTTAGGGGGTGTTTTGAACCACCTCCGTAGGTACCTACAAGGGGGGTTTTGAATCACCCCTGTAGGTACCTACGAGGGGGGTTTATAACAACCCACAAAGGCATGTAAAGAGTTTTGGGGGGTTTCAAACTGCCTCTGTAGGTACCTATAAGGGGGGTTTATAACCTCCCCCAAAGTTTTGTAATAAAGAATTTTAGGGGGGGGGTTTGAACCGCCCCTATAGGAACCTACATGGGGGGTTTGTAACTACCCCCAAGGGTTTGTAATACAGACTTTTTCAGGGGGTTGGAACTGCACCCATAGGTGTCTATGAGGGGGGATTAGAACCACCCTTAAAATTCACTTTTTTTGGGGGGGAGGATCTTAGAACCTCCCCCAAAAGTCAATTTTGGGAGGGTTTAGAACCGCCCCTAAAAGTCACTTTTAGGGAGGGTAGCCCCTAAAAGTCACTTTTATGGGTGGTTTAGATCTCTTCAAGAACCTCCCCTAAAATTCAAACTTTTAGCATTAGTTCTATTAGAGGTGATTTTGTAAAGACCGCCTCCAAAGGCAAAAACGCACCCAAAAGTGACTTTTGGAGGTGGAAGAAAACCGCCCCTAAAAGTTAAATTTTTTGTAGTGATATGCTTTATTACAACTGGGGATTTACTGAATCCTTTACAATTCACGTTCACTTGGAGGAAAACATAAGCAATTCAAATCCTTTATCTTCCTCTATGATTATGTCTTTATCATTTATCATTCACTGCATGGTCCATATGTGTATTAAATTATTTATCCATCTTATCATATCATACTTAGAATAATTGTCACACATATTGATGATCATATATATTACCCTAAGTCATATAGTCTGATGCTGGAATAATTCACTCTAGGGGTAGCTAATCCATAAAGGAGAGTTATAGAACTCAGTGACCATGACTAGTAATACATCACCTAGTACAACCACCTCAACAAATGGATGTCCACCTAATGAAAAATTCATTAGGATCATGAATAGATACAATAAAATTATATACTAAGATACAACACAAGTATACAGTCTTGATACAACACAAGAATTAAATCTTGATACAACAAAAGGTTCCAATCTTTATACACCACAAGATCACAACACTAGCATCCCACCTCAACACATGACAACATAGATGGGGATTGATACACCATAATTTCCTGACTTGATACAACAAAAGTCCCTAACTTGATACAACACAAGTTCATTAACTTGATAAAACAAAAGTTCTTGACTTAATAAAACAAAAGTCTTAAAGAATGACTCTTGATGTTGTACATGTAACATCCTAGAATAAAATTGTTCCACGAAATTAGGTAAAAAATAATATGTATCTTACCTATCAATGAACAACCAACATTTGAGTGGTGAGTAATAGTGTTGGAGCTACCACCTTTTGTCACCAAAAATTCCTCATTTGGTTCGTATTATCCAAGGCTCCCATTTCCAATGTGCTTGGCAGGATAATGTCAGGATAATGTCCATGGACATTGTAGATTCATGGTTTCGTTGTGGATGATCCAAATGTTCAGAAACAATCCAATCGTATTGACCTGGAAATTTTCATGTATACATTTTTTTATAACATTTTTCAAGTATTCAAGGTCACTATCCTCATTTATAATTTAGCTAATTTAACTAATATATTTGAAAAATAAATTATTACCTTCTTGTCCATCTTGTGGATCTTTTCCATCTTGTCCATCTTGTCCACTAGTCTGGTAGTTCTTTGTGGGCTCTCCATCACATTCAACATCATCATCGAATATTATAATATTATATGATGATATCTAAGTATTCTCTTTATTTAAGTATTTAGTAAAAAATGAATTTGAAGAAGTTATTGAACATAACTGAACGAAAAAATAAAATACAATGAGGTAAGACATCTAAAGGCGTTAATACAAATACCTTGCTCTATGTGGACCACTTCATTATATAAATTGTTCATAAACAACTCTTATTGTAATATCACCATAATAGAAATAGTTATTCTATCTGGTAAGTTGATAAACAAATGAAGAAATATACCTCCTACATACAACAAAAGAATTGTACCTTGAGAAGAGAGCAACATGGAAAAAACGTGATCCCATAAATCCTATGTCCTTTATTTTTCAAAAACATAGCTTCTCAAAATATGAGTCGAAAATTTTGACAAAGGTACATCAATCATTGGTATTTTTTCATCCTTCCAATCCATATGCAATAGAAAAGTGGACAAATTGTCCTCATCAAACCCATTTATCCAACACTATATAATAGAGAATTCTATAAATAAGTCCTTTGATAAATCTTTATAAACACTATTGGTAGGATTCTACTTTATCGCTTTTTTAGATTTCTTGCAAAAATGAGTGAACGGTCTAGAAACCATACAATAGTTTTCCATATCAGCTAAAAATATACAAGTGCAATCCATTTAATTTTCTTCTAAGTAGTATAACAATGAAAGCATATCTTCTTTCGTGCATGCACTAACACAATTACACATATCAATAATAGCAAATTCACAGTTGAATGCAAAACCAAAATACGCAATGAATCTTTGTGTGTTGACCAAAGGTGCAGGATAACAACTGAGACAAGAAAATTGTCATCTATCTTTGATAGAGTCAGTGGAAAAATTGATCTCCTCTTCATTGATATATAAGTTCAATATTTTCTTAGTATCCTTTGGAAATTTGGAACCCCTATCCTCTTCTTTCGTCTTTCTCTTTTTTCCTTGGTAATCGGATAATAAAATACTGCACAGTTGTTGGAAATGATTTGGAGAAATTTTATGTACTTTAATGAAATTATTTTTAATGATTCCACACTGATGAAAAATATGAACATCATCAACTTTGGACTATTTAGAAATTAGATGCATGGGTAACCTCTTTTCTTCGATCTAACTGAAATTTTGAAATAACGTCTAATGAAAACATTTTTGTTAACTGATGTGCTCATCCAAACTGATCCTTTAATTGTTTTTTTGACCAAATTGTTTAATTCCTCTTCACCAAGAGCACAGAATGGTTTAGAAAAAATAGAGCGATGATACTTAATTTTATTTTGAACAAAATGAACTTGATTGATGCTCTTGGGTGCACATGGCAAGGAACCACTTTTGTAAAGCTCGAATATAGACATCCATTTGTTCCATAAATGATTAGATTCCAAAAGAAGAGACGTATTGTATTTACGGTTGTCCTTTGAGTGAACAACAAAGATATCCATACATTCTCCTTGGAAAGCCTAGAGAGATATAAAATTAAAGATAGTGTTTAGTTTTGTAATTCCAAAAAACTGGAACCAATTTGTGGACATTGATTGCAAATAATGAAAAATTTATACCTACCAATCATCATTGGGATCGTTTCCCTTTCCTAGGAAGGATTCCCTTTCTTAGGATATCCATCTCTCCCTTTTTTTTACAACTTGAGAAATGAAGGGAGTGTTAACACCATTATTTATCAAGGGGATGAAAAATCATGATGAAGAAGAAATGATAGGTTTCTTGTCAAACCTTGGTTAAAAGATATATTGTAAGAGTACGATGATACCCCAAAGAAGTGATCCCGTTATCAAGGATCTGATGGTACGAGTTGAAAGGATAGAAATCAATGGCCAGGATTGTCTCCGCACTTGCAGAAATGCGAGGAAGATAAAGTATGCTTGGGTGTTTATTGGGTGCACAGATCAACGGCTATCGATCTGGCTCGGGCAGATCCACGGTCCATATTTGATCCGCCTTATGAAATCACATGTTGGTTAAAGAGATAGAGACCGACAGAATTGGGTACATAATACTCGATCCAACGGTGGAGAGGTAAAGTCAGATCACATCCATGGTCGGGATTGATTCCGGAGCCAAAATCTGCACGGCAGATAAACCCAAAGCACCCAGCGGAATGAGTAGGTGGCCGTTGATCTGACGGTTGAGGATTAAAGGTAAAGTGGATCAATGACGGTTGACGATTCCAGAACATAAACTTGCGCGATGGTTAAAATGACGAAGACCAACGGATTTTGATAGGTGCCACCTAATCCAAAGGCTCGCAAATAAAGGTTGATCGCATCTACGGCTGTGGGTGATTCCGGAACATGAAGTTGCATGAAGGATAAGGTCGAGAAACTCAGCGGAATCGAATATCTCCTTCCCGATCTGACAACGGAGTGATGAGAGGCCTTTTCATCAATGGTTGGAGATGTTTCCGAGGTGGAGACTTGCACGTTGTTTATTACCAAGACGCCCAGCGGAAAGGGGTACGTGGAACGTGATCCAAGGGTTAGAAATTAAAGAAGGATCAGATCGATGGTCTTGAATGAATCCATAGGATGAAGGTGCACGACAGATAGGAATAGATGGTGGTTGTGGAAAATAAACTATTGTCCACATGGCGAATTGTGGTAGGCTCTGGAGACAAAAGTGGTTTACGGAAAGCCGGTGGGGGCCTATAAAAGCAAGGTTGACTTCTATGATTATTATTTTATTTGTTCGCGAAGGGTGAAAAGGACCGGCCGATTCAGCAGCTTCCATTTGTCAGTTTTGGGCACGCTCCAAGCACGCGCCTCTACAGTCAACCAGGTAAGGCTTAAACCCTGTAGTTCCTCCATCCAAATTACCTTTGTAAATTAAGTAATGGACCAGGGGAAAGAAATTCAAGTGTCTGGTCAGGTTGTAGACGATAGGGAAGAGTTTTTAGTGGACAGAGATAAGAGCGTGTGCAACCCCTTCCTATCCGTAGGGAGCGTGTCTGCCAGTAAGGAGAAATTGTGGTATTATAACTCATAGGGGAACAATGTATTAAATGTCTGTAAGTCTTTCCTGTAATACTTCGCTCTTGAGCAAACCCTCCATTTCCCGGAATTTGCGGAGTGGTGTGCTGTAAACTATTCTCCCTCCCAGAGAATAATTGTGAGTCGGTCTGCGTCCAGAATACTTTGTAAAATTGATGCCAGAGTCATCAGAGAAAATCTCAGTTTGCCTGAAAATTACCCTGTTAACCGTGAGTCGATAAATGAGTCGGTCCTTGCTAATTTTTATAAGAATTGTGAAACTGAGAATTGCTGTCATTTCCTGTCTAATATTTTAAAAGAAGGACAATCCCTTGATGGTTTTTTCCTGACCTACCTCGTGCACATTTTCAAAAATGAAGTCCAAATGGTCGTGTCTCTGGTCAGTCAAGTATTAGGTCTGAGTGATGATTGTCGTGTAGGCGATGTCATCCTTGGTTTTTGATTAAGAATAAGTTCCTTAAGCCCCGAATCCCAGTCAATTACTGTGTTTAATTTTGATGAGTATCTTGCTGAAACAATCCATCTGCAGTTAACTGAGTTCCCAAAAGTTCGTTTCTTTAGGTTTCAGACCTACTTGCTCAACATTCTGTTGTGCTCCAATGTCATCGAGTTGAAATTTTTAAGTACTCTGTGCTCTTCTGATTTGCCCAATCAAATCAACATGTTCGAATTTGCTAATTCGATCATGTCGAAAATGTACAAAATGTTATTTGATGAGGATTTTCCCCGTGTTCTGGATGAGATGAAGTGTTTAATGCAGTATTCACCCGAAGATCGGGTTGGAGACTGGTTTCTGTACGGGGATTACACTGTGTTAAGAATATATGGGTTTACCGGTCAGCCTTACAGGTTACCTGCCTTTTTGACCCCGAGGATTTTCGCACTTGAAATTATGAGGCAGAGGTTGTTATATGAAGAAGAGCATTTTGGGGCTTTCAAGAAGTTTTCAAACATTAAATTTCCACTTAAAGTCGGCTCTTTCATTTTTAAAAGTAAAGGCAACTTAATATTCATAGAGAAACTGTTAGAGAATATGGATTTCCAAAAGGAATCAAAAGTGAATTATGATCCACATCATGTTATATCTCTAAGGAAACAAGACAACAAGAATAAGCCATTTGAGCACCAGTCTGTTGAAAATTTGGCTGAAACAGCCAATCTGTTACAGTTCAAGGAAGATCCACATATTTCACCCATTACAGTATCATAAAATACTAACATTATAGTTAAGAGAAGTCTCTCTGAGATTGAGAGTATGGAAGTAGACGAAGATGGGTCCCATAAAAGGGCAAAGCTGCTTGAAGGTGGTGAAATGGTAAATGAGGAAGTTTCTGATGGTTTTAGAAAGGTTGCCCTGATTCCCATGAAAACCGTACAAGTAAATCAACTATATTTTAAAAATGTAGAGGGTGATGTAGACAGTTCAGAATCAAGCCCGTTATCTAAGTCGAAGGAAGAGCTCAAAGCTAGCTATATGGAAAAGAGGAAACAGTCTCTGGAGGAGACAAGAAATTTGCTCCCGAAAGTGAGAACTTTGTGCAGTTCAAAAACCTCTCTAGTTTCTGCTAGAGATACTGAGAGAAATACATTTAAGATGGCTATAGTAAATGACTAGAGGATGTCTGAAATGGAGATCCGGCTGGACAAAATCAGTACTATGGATAAGATTCAACTTCACAAACAGACCAGTGACATCATTTACTCAGACTTATTGCAAGCCATGGTAAGGATTAATAAATTGCAAGTTTTGATAGACAAATTAGAAATTCAATTGAAGCATGAGAGAGTTGAGAATAAAGAAAATGTCATTCAGATTAGAAAGCTACAAACAAACATTGTTAGTTTAGATAACACCCAGGCGGTCAAAAGGATGCTAGAGGAAAAAGACAATGCGCTCCAGGTCTTAAAGAAAAAGCTGAAGATCCCAGGTTCAGAGCACGTCCAATCAGCTGAATTAATGGCTTTGCAAGAGTAAAATGATAAAGTCCATAAAGAAATGATGGAGTATAAAGGAAAAGCTGTAGAGCTACGGGAAGAAAAGGACAGGTGGGAGGCCGAGCGGAATGAACTTTTATCTTAGATTTCCTTAATGAAAAAAGACCAAAGTGATGAGAAGGAAATTATGGAAGAGTTAATGAGTCAAACCCCCATTGATGAAGACCTGTCCATTGTGAATATCCACAAGCCATTGGATGATTTTTCTGCAGGTGATTTGTTGGTGCCTATGTCCCAGGTGAGCTTGAAAGATGAAGCAATTAAAGAATTGAAGGCAGAGAATGAAAGGATAAAAGATGAATTGGCCAACGTAAGTGAAAGTAAAAATCAAATATTACAGGACAGAAATCAGTTGCAGAAAAAATTCAACGAGCTAAAGGAGAAAAGCATCGGGAAAGGCCCTCTTCAGGGGGCAAAACATATCATTTGGGATACGTTGTCGATAGGGATTACCAAGTTTCGACACTATCTAAATTTGATTGATGATTTGAATATACTGATAAATTTGGCTCACCAGAGATTAAAACTGGTAAATGAACATATGGAGAAGAGACCTCTTACTACAGCTCAGAACACACTGAATTTTTTGAATTCACTGACATATCAGAAATTGCACGATATGGGCATAAAAGACAGAGTATCAATAGTGCTGTGGGCAAAGAAATTCATCCACAAGCATCACTTAATCAAGACGGTCCAAGATAAATTAGAAGGATTTCTTTTGCAGGTTAATAATTTCAAACAGGATTTTAAAGAGCTGTTCGAAGACGGATTGCCTTCCTTCTCGGACGAGGAGGGACAGATGGTCTCACAGGAACATTATCATAACCTGCTTGTCTAGTGCCACATGGACCACTCCAAATTTAATGATTTGGAGAAAAGCCTAATAGGGAAAACCATTGTGGATATGTTAACAGAAGATTTCGAAATTCTGTAGAAGTTTGCCATCATCAGAAGCAGATTGCCCAAGAAGTCCTATGAAGCATATATGGAGCTTGAAGTATAAATTCGAGAAATGACAGAATGTGACACCCCAAGTTCGGAGCAGTGGAAAGCTGTGGAGCAGTGTGGAAAGACAAAGTATATTCTTCATTCCTAGGAACAGGTGTTATGCACTGAGGAGCTGATGGGGCAAAGACGTGGAGCTGATGGGGCAAAGACGCGAAGCTGATGGGGCAAATACGTGGAGCTAGCTGGGTGAAAGCTTGTTATCAAGTTGATTGTTACTTTGTGATTTGTTAGGATTGGAGTTGTAACAAACTTCCTAGGGGTTAGGAATTCAGTTACAAAACTTTGAATTAAGCCGATCATTCAGTTATTGATCTTCTTGGAAGACCTATTATTTTATGTATAAATTTGCATCTTTTTTAAGGGATGGGGGTTGGAACCCATCGGGGGGTGGAATAATTTTGGAGAACATATCTATTTTGAATAACAAAGTGAATGCATGAGAGTTTTTCCAGAGATTCCTGTGTCGTTGATATTACAGTCTGTGCTTCTTTCTTTATGTGATTGTATTTCCCTTGTGTAACACTCCATTTTGTTTCTTCCTCGTATCTGGAATATAGCATTAGATGATTAGAATTCATATGTTTATGCTCTGGTCATCATTTCAGATATTATATGATTTTT
The DNA here is from genome assembly GCA_001517045.1 of Pseudotsuga menziesii. Taxonomy (NCBI): domain Eukaryota; kingdom Viridiplantae; phylum Streptophyta; class Pinopsida; order Pinales; family Pinaceae; genus Pseudotsuga; species Pseudotsuga menziesii. The sequence goes on from LPNX011203465.1 coordinate 52,320, forward strand.
CTGCTAAAGTTGATATAGAATTCATCCTTGTTGATGCTCTGTATTAATGGGTTGTTTCCTCATCTCTTCTGTTTCACCTGGATTAATTTGAATGACTGTGATGATGTGATTATCTTTCCTTTGATGAATCTCATGTACATGTATTTGTGATACCTTTATATTGTATATGACTCCATGCCCAATGGTTAATGTGATTGTTTCAGCCAAACATACAAATCTTTAAATGTCATTTTATCTCTGGTCCTGTTAAATCTTTATTGAGAGATCCCTCTATGGAAGAAAACACCAGTTTCTTTCTAAAGTGGTTTTGCTGTTACCTTGGAGTTTACCTTTTACAACCTGGGTACAATTCTGAGTGCTAACAAACTGGCGCTGTTGTTGGGGACGAAAGTGCATATCTGCCCTGGGAGAATGACAAAGATTAAGAAAGATTTCTGTGGGCAAACAAGAATTTCGAAAAGAAAAGAAGGTTGTATATTTGCCCTGGTGAATTCACTGTGAAATTGTTTCAGAATTTAAGAAAGACATTCTGGCTTCGAGAAGACATAAGCGAGGTAACTCTGATACCGAAATCTTGAAAAGTTTTGAAGATCCAGAAAAGTTGTTTAGAAGAAAAAATAAAGAAAAAATAGATTTCCCTTTGTTCGGTCCATCATCATCACAAGATTCTTGTATTAATCCGGAATGGGGAGTTAATACTAGAAAGAACCTGTGGAGAACCAAGTCTGAATCTGACCTTAAAAATACTGAGTTCAATCCCCGTAGGTTAGAATCTTATATGTTAGATTCCCTCTGGAGATATTTGCAACAGACCACCAAAGTTGAAACATCCACCTCTCGAAGTACTCAAAGTTCTTCACTTCTTGTGAATCCACCCAGACCAATGGCTGCTATATTTGCTCCCTTGCGTCTTCCTGCTGTATTACATGATCTCCCTCAAAATTATTCTTAGAGAATTTCTTTATTTGATGGGGAGGGGGATATAACCGTGAAACAACATGTTGCCAAGTTTGAAGATTTTATTGACTTGGAAGAAGTTGACTATCCTGATGTTAAAATGCGGTTGTTTTCCTAGAGTTTGTCAGGAGAGGCAAAGAAATGGTTCAAAGATCTTCCAAATGGGTCTATAGTGAATTATTAGGCCTTTCAGAATGCATTTTTAGATAGGTGGGATGATAAACAGAATCCTTTGCAGCTTTTATCTCAGTATAATAGTCTTAAGAAAGGGGGTTTTGAGTCTGTTCATGAATTCTCGAGCAGGTTCATGAGGGCTTATAACTCTATCCCAGAAGATATAAGGCCTTCTTCGGCAGCTGCTAAACTACATTATGCTGGGGCTTTTGATAATGATTTTGCCTTCTCATTACGGGAAAGGAAATCAGAAACTCTTGCTGCCATGTTTACTGATGCCCTAGAAGTGGAAGCTAACATGATGGCTAGTGGAAAGATGAAACATAGAGATATGGATAGGAGGAGAAAAGAAGAAA
>LPNX011203465.1:56474-71474 GCA_001517045.1 Pseudotsuga menziesii
ATGCTGGATGGATTTTTCGGGTATAATCAGATCAAAGTGTTACCAGAAGATCAAGAGAAAACTGCCTTTACTACACCCTGGGGCACTTTCATTTATGCGAATATGCCTTTTGGTTTGATGAATGTAGGCGCCACTTTCCAGCGAGCTATGGACATTGCCTTTGCAGGAGAAATTGGAAATTTCATGGTAATTTATATGGATGATATCATAGTCTACTCAAAGTCTGACAGAGAACATCTGCGTCATCTGGAGAGGGTTTTCACCAAGTGTAGGAAATATGGCATATCTCTGAACCCTAAGAAGTCTAATTTCGCATTAGAATAAGGAAAGCTGCTAGGCCATATAATATCCAAAGATGGCATAAAGATTGATCTTGAAAGAGTAAGTGCAATTCTGAAGGTAGGAGAACCCAGAAGCAAAAAGGAGATACAATCATTTCTGGGACAGGTAAATTTCTTGAGAAGATTTGTACCAAGCTTTACTGATATTTTGATGAATATTACAAATATGTTGAAGAAGGGTCATGAAATAAAGTGGAATACAGAAGCTAAGGAGTCATTTCGGGAAGTCAAGAAAGAAATTTCAGAAGCTCCTATTTTGGTAAGTCCAGATTTTGCCAAATATTTTTCAGTATTCTCATATGCTTCGGAACATACTATAGCAGCAGTATTATTGCAGAAAAATGATGAAAATTTGGAACAACCCATAGCCTTTTTTAGTAAAATGCTATGAGATGGGGAATTGAAATATGACATCATGGAAAAGTAGGCCTATGCTTTAGTTAAAGCATTAAAGGATTTTAGAGTATATGTTTTGCATTCCCATGTAATTGCACATGTTCCAACCGCTGCAGTAAAAGCAATTTTGACTCAACCAGATCCCGAAGGCAGGAGGGCGAGATGGATAGCTACATTATTGGAATATGATATAGAAATAAAGCCCATGAAGCTGGTTAAAGGACAAGGGTTAGCAAAGATGATGACAAACTCAAATTGTGAATCTTTATAGATTAATTTTTTGACTCACCAGTCTGATCAGTTGGATACAGAGATAGAAGTGATGGTTGATTTTGTGGCTTCTCCATGGTATTTTGGTATTGTATATGTCCTCCGAAATTTGCAAGCACCAGAAGGATTAAGTAAATCAAGAGCAAGATCTGTAAAGTTGAAATCTGCTAAATTCTGTATCATAAATAAATATCTTTATTGGAAAGATCCTGTGGGAGTTCTACTAAATTGTTTGTTGGAAGGTGAAGCTCAGCAAGTTACCGAAGAATTTCACTAGGGAGACTGCGGGGGACATAATTCTTGGAAGGTGACTGCAAACAAAATTCTGAGAGCTGGTTATTATTGGCCTACGTTATTCTCAGATGTATATAAAGAAATCATCAAATGTCATCAATGCCAAATTTTCGACGATAAGAGAAAGGTGCTGCCTCTCCCTTTGAATCCAATAACAGTTGAGGCTCCTTTCCAGCAATGGGGTTTGGATTTTATTGGTGAAATAAACCCCAATTCCTCAGGTCAGCACAAGTGGATTTTGACAGCTACAGACTATTTTACTAAATGGATAGAAGCAATTCCTACCAGGAGGGCCACTGAAAATGTGATCATGGATTTTCTTGAAGAAAATATATTGGCTCGATTCGGGTGTCCAAAAAGGATAGTAACAAACAATGCAGCTGCTTTCAAATCTAGGAAAATAATTAATTTTGTCATAAGTATCATATAAGCCTCAATCACTCGACTGCCTATTACCCTAAAGGAAACAGATTAGCTGAATCTTCAAATAAAAGCCTGGTGAGGATTATCAAAAAGCTGTTGGAAGATAATAAGAGGTCCTGCCACACCAAACTAAAATATGCTCTATGGGCTGACAGGATTAGCACTAAAAGAGCAATCGGCATGTCTCCGTTCCAACTGGTGTATGGGGCTGAAGTGATTTTTCCAACATCATTAGGGGTACCAGTTATGAGATATTTCTAGGATTAGCAAGAAGAACCAAATCACATACAACGAAGGATAAATCAGATTATTGAGCTAGAAGAACAAAGAAGTAAGGCTTATGACAAAGTGCAGTCACATCAAGAGGAAATGAAGAATACTTTTGACAGAAGGATCAAGGAAGAGCAGTTTCAGATTGGTGACCTGGTTTTGAAGTGGGATGCTCCTAATGAAGACAAGCATGGAAAATTTGACCCTATGTGGGTAGGACCTTATGTTGTTGCTGGATATAGAGGACAAAATGCATTTTTGCTGGAATATGCGAAAGGGGTTCTTATGGAGAGTAACCCTGTAAATGGGAGATATCTAAAGCATTACCTATCCTGAGGAGGGAGGTAAAATTTGTATCATAGATTGTACATACTTATTTTTCTTTACAAGTAAATATGAATGGTAAGCCGAGCGTATTTTAAAACTCACAGTGAAAGCCCTAAGGTTCAGAAGGCATACCATTCCTTTTCTAAAAATATATAAAAATGATATATTTACAAAAAACAAAAGATGGGTTTTTGGGTTTTTGGAAGTTATTATGCAAAATCAAAAAATAGGAACCTGGTCTACGAGTTCTTTGATACCTCGCAGGGAGGATATCATCCCCATATGGAGCTAGCTGTTAACACCATTATTTATCAAGGGGATGAAAAATCATGATGAAGAAGAAATGATAGGTTGCTTGTCGAACCTTGGTTAAAAGATATATTGTAAGAGTACGATGATACCCCAAAGAAGTGATCCCGTTATCAAGGATCTGATGGTACGAGTTGAAAGGATAGAAATCAATGGCTAGGATTATCTCCGCACTCGTAGAAATGTGAGGAAGATAAAGTATGCCCCGGCGTTTATCGGGTGCACAGATCAACGGCTATCGATCTGGCTCGGGCAGATCCACGGTCCATATTTGATCCGCCTTATGAAATCGCATGTTGGTTAAAGAGATAGAGACCGGTGGAATCGGGTACATAATACTCAATCCAATGGTGGAGAGGTAAAGTCAGATCACATCCATGGTCGGGATTGATTTCGGAGCCAAAATCTGCATGGCAGATAAACCCAAAGCGCTCAGTGGAATGAGTAGGTGGCCGTTGATCTGACGGTTGAGGATTAAAGGTAAAGTGGATCAATGGAGGTTGACGATTCTGGAACATAAACTTGCACGGTGGTTAAAATGATGGAGCCCAGCAGAATTTGATAGGTGCCACCTAATCCAACGGCTCACAAATAAAGGTTGATCGCATCTACGGCTGTGGGCGATTCCGGAACATGAAGTTGCACGAAGGATAAGGTCGAGAAACTCAGCGGAATCGAATATCTCCTTCCCGATCTGACGGTGGAGTGATGAGAGGCCTTTTCATCAACGGTTGGAGATGTTTTCGGGGTGGAGACTTGCACTTTGTTTATTACCAAGATGCCCGACGGAAAGAGGTACGTGACACGTGATCCAAGGGTTAGAAATTAAAGAAGGATCAAATCGATGGTCTTGAATGAATCCAGAGGATGAAGGCGCACGGCAGATAAGAATAGATGGTGGTTGCGGAAAATAAACTATTGTCCACGTGGCGAATTGTGGTAGGCTCTGGAGACAAAAGTGGTTTACGGAAAGCCGGTGGGGGCCTATAAAAGCAAGGTTGACTTCTATCATTATTATTTTATTTGTTCAGGAAGGGTGAAAAGGACCGACCGATTCAGCAACTTCCATTTGTCAGTTTTGGGCACGCTCCAAGCACGCGCCTCTATAGTCAACCAGGTAAGGCTTAAACCCTGTAGTTCCTCCGTCCAAATTACCTTTGTAAATTAAGTAATGGACCAGGGGAAAGAAATTCAAGTGTCTGTTCAGGTTGTAGATGACAAAGAAGAGTTTTTAGTGGATAGAGATAAGAGCGTGTGCGACCCCTTCCTATCCGTAGGGAGCGTGTCTTTCAGTAAGGAGAAATTGTGGTATTATAACTCACAGGGGAACAATGTATTAAATGTCTGTAAGTATTTCCTGTATTACTTCGCTCTTGAGCAAACCCTCCATTTCCCGAAATTTGCGGAGTGGTGTGCTGTAAACTATTCTCCCTCCTAGAGAATAATTTTGAGTCGGTCTGTGTCCAGAATACTTTGTAAAATTGATGCCACAGTCATCAGAGAAAATATCAGTTTGCCTGAAAATTACCCTGTTAACTGTGAGTCGATAAATGAGTCGGTCCTTGCTGATTTTTATAAGAATTGTGAAACTGAGAATCGCTGTCATTTCCTGTCTAATATTTTAAAAGAAGGACATTTCCTTGATGGTTTTTTCCTGCCCTACCCCGTGCAAATTTTCAAAAATGAAGTCCAAATGGTCATGTCTCTTGTTAGTCAAGTATTAGGTCTGAGTGATGATTGTCGTGTAGGCGATGTCATCCTTGGTTTTTTATTAAGAATAAGTTCCTTAAGCCCCGAATCCCAGTTAATTCCTATGTTTAATTTTGATGAGTATCTCGCTGAAACAATCCATCTGCAGTTAACTGAGTTCCCAAAAGTTCGTTTCTTTAGGTTTCAGACCTACTTGCTCAACATTCTGTTGTGCTCCAATGTCATCGAGTTGAAATTTTTAAGTACTCTGTGCTCTTCTGATTTGCCCAAGAAAATCAACATGTTCGAATTTGCTAATTCGATCATGTCGGAAATGTACAAAATGTTATCTGATGAGGATTTGCCCCGTGTTCTGGATGAGATGAAGTGTTTAATGCAGTCTTCACCTGAAGATCAGGTTGGAGACTGGTTTCTGTACAGGGATTACACTGTGTTAAGAATATATGGGTTTATCGGTCAGCCTTACAGGTTACCTGCCTTTTTGACCCCGAGGATTTTCGCACTTGAATTTATGAGGCAGAGGTTGTTATATGAAGAAGAGCATTTTGGGGCTTTCAAGAAGTCTTCAAACATTAAATTTCCACTTAAAGTCGGCTCTTTCATTTTTAAAAGTAAAGGCGCCTTAATATTCATAGAGAAACTGTTAGAGAATATGGATTTCCAAAAGGAATCAAAAGTGAATTATGATCCACATCATGTTATATCTCTAAGGAAACAAGCCAACAAGAATAATCCATTTGAGCACCAGTCTGTTGAAAATTTGGCTGAAACAACCAATCTGTTACAGTTCAAGGAAGATCCACATATTGCACCCATTACAGTATCAGAAAATACTAAGATTATAGTTAAGAGAAGTCTCTCTGAGATTGAGAGTATGGAAGTAGACGAAGATGGGTCCCATAAAAGGGCAAAGCTGCTTGAAGGTGGTGAAATGGTAAATGAGGAAGTTTCTAATGGTTTTAAAAAGGTTGCCCTGATTCCCATGAAAACCGTACAAGTAAATCAACTATATTTTAAAAATGTAGAGGGTGATGTAGATAGTTCATAATCAAGCCCAGTATTTAAGTCGAAGGAAGAGCTCAAAGCCAGCTATATGGAAAAGAGGAAACAGTCTCTGGAGGAGACAAGAAATTTGCTCCCGAAAGTGAGAACTTTGTGCAGTTCAAAAACCTCTCTAGTTTCTGCTAGAGATGCTGAGAAAAATACATTTAAGATGGCTATAGTAAACGACAAGAGGATGTCTGAAATGGAGATACGGCTGGACAAAATCAGTACTCCGGATAAGATTCAACTTCACAAACAGACCAGTGACATCATTTACTCAGACTTATTGCAATCCATGGTAAGGATTAATAAATTGCAAGTTTTGATAGACAAATTAGAAATTCAATTGAAGCATGAGAGAGTTGAGAATAAAGCAAATGTCATTCAGATTAGAAAGCTGCAAACAGACATTGTTAGTTCAGATAACACCCAAGCGGTCAAAAGGATGCTAGAGGAAAAAGACAATGCACTCCAGGTCTTAAAGAAAAAGCTGAAGATCCCAGGTTCAGAGCACGTCCAATCAGCTGAATTAATGGCTTTGCAAGAGGAAAAGGATAAAGTCCATAAAGAAATGATGGAGTATAAATGAAAAGTTGTAGAGCTACAGAAAGAAAAGGACAGGTGGGAGGCCGAGCGGAATGAACTTTTATCTCAGATTTCCTTAATGAAAAAAGACCAAAGTGGTGAGAAGGAAATTATGGAAGATTTAATGAGTCAAACCCCCGCTGATGAAGACCTGTCCGTTGTGAATATCCACAAGCCATTGGACGATTTTTTTGCAGATGATTTGTTGGTGCCTATGTCCCAGGTGAGCTTGAAAGATGAAGCAATTAAAGAATTGAAGGCAGAGAATGAAAGGATAAAAGCTGAATTGGCCAAAGTAAGTGAAAGTAAAAGGAAAATATTACAGGACAGAAATCAGTTGCAGAAAAAATTCAACGAGCTAAAGGAGAAAAGCATCGAGAAAGGCCCTCTTCAGGGGGCAAAACATATCATTTGGGATACCTTGTCGATAGAGATTACCAAGTTCTGGCACTATCTAAATTTTATTGATGATTTGAATATACTGATAAATTTGGCTCACAAGAGATTAAAACTGGTAAATGAACATATGGAGAAGAGACCTCTTACTACAGCTCATAACACACTGAATTTTCTGAATTCACTGACATATCAGAAATTGCACGATATGGGCATAAAAGACAGTGTATCAATAGTGCTGTGGGCAAAGAAATTCATCCACAAGCATCACTTAATCAAGACGGTCCAAGATAAATCAGAAGGATTTCTTTTGCAGGTTAATAATTTCAAACAGGATTTTAAAGAGCTGTTCGAAGACGGATTGCCTTCCTTCTGGGATGAGGAGGGATGGATGGTCTCACAGGAACATTATCATAACCTGCTTGTCCAGTGCTGCATGGACCACTCCAAATTTAATGATTTGGAGAAAAGCATAACAGGGAAAACCATTGTGGATATGTTAACAGAAGATTTCGAAATTCTGCAGAAGTTCACCATCATCAGAAGCAGATTGCCCAAGAAGTCCTATGAAGCATATATGGAGCTCGAAGTATCAATTCAAGAAATGACAGAATGTGACACCCCAAGTTCGGAGCAGTGGAAAGCTGTGGAGCGGTTTGGAAAGACAAAGTATATTCTTCATTCCTAGGAACAGGTGTTATGCACTGAGGAGCTGATGGGGCAAAGACGTGGAGCTAATGGGGCAAAGACACGGAGCTGATGGGGCAAAGACGTGGAGCTAGCTGGGTGAAAGTTTGTTATCAAGTTGATTGTTACTTTGTGATCTGTTAGGATTGGAGTTGTAACAAAATTCCTAGGGGTTAGGAATTCAGTTACCGTAACTCTGAATTAAGCCGATCTTTCAGTTATTGATCTTCTTGGAAGACCTATTATTTTATGTATAAATTTGCATCTTTTTTAAGGGATGGGGGTTGGAACCCATCAGGGGGTGGAATAATTTTGGAGAACATATCTATTTTGAATAACAAAGTGAATGCATGAGAGTTTTCCCAGAGATTCCTGTGTCGTTGATATTACAGTCTATGCTTCTTTCTTTATGTGATTGTATTTCTCTTGTGTAACACTCCATTTTGTTTCTTCCTCGTATCTGGATTATAGCGTTAGATGATTAGAATTCATATGTTTATGCTCTAGTCATAATTTCAGATATTATATGGTTTTTTCTGCTAAAATTGATATATAATTCATCCTTGTTGATGCTCTGTATTATTGGGTTGTTTCCTCATCTCTTCTGTTTCACCTGGATTAATTTGAATGAGTGTGATGATGTGATTATCTTGCCTTTGATGAATCTCATGTACATGTATTTGTGATACCTTTATATTGTATATGACTCCATGCCCAATGGTTAATGTGATTGTTTCAGCCAAACATACAAATCTTTAAATGTCATTTTATCTCTGGTCCTGTTAAATCTTTATTGAGAGATCCCTCTCTGGAAGAAAACACCAGTTTATTTCTAAAGTGGTTTTGCTGTTGCCTTGGAGTTTACCTTTTACAACTTGGGTACAATTCTGAGTCCTAACAGGGAGTATCTACAAATTCCTTTTTTGATAAATTTTGTTGTTTGCATAGTTTTTTGATAACGTTTTGTGGAACATATTTATGTAGAATATGAGTTGTGCAATGATGATACCTTGAATGGAATGCATGATATTTATCAGTTCCAATGATTTTCTTTTGCATTAAAATTATATGCTTCCTATCCAATATATAGAAATTTATGGATAGAAAATTAATTTCCTCTTCAATTCTAGGAAGATATCTCTCCTTGGTCTCCTTATGGAAAGGAAATAGAATATCATATCTCAATGTTGTAGTAAAATTTTAGACAAGGGATAAAACTATCCTTTCCACGACATTGTCATCAACATTTTGAAATTGCATATATGGAAGTGCAATAACACATCTTGTTACATCAATTGAAAAAAATCTCTCATTGAATAAAAAGTATTTGATATGTTATTGTTGAACTTCTTTTGAGATTTCATAGATTTTAGTTTCTCTCCGTAGCATAACTTTAGAAGGAATTTATTTGAGTGATTTCAAGAAACATATGGTCACATATTTTTCAACATGGTTGAGAAATGATATTCAAAGGTACTATAGAACTTTTTTCATGGTTAAAATTTGTGAACTTTTTCCAATATTCATGTAATGCAACACAGATGAGGTTTCCCTAGCTAACATTGTTTTCTTCCATACCAACACAATTCCTTTTTTTAGAGATGAAGCAGTATTTATTCCAATCCGATTAAAATCATCATATGATTGCAAAACCCATACTTGATTCACACAGGAAACCATAGCTGAATTGGGACCACTCTTCGTTAGATAAGGTAAAAAATTGCAAACCCTAAGATCCATTTGTAAAAGGAAACATGTATCTCCCTCAGTCAGTTCAACTTAAACATGTAAGAAATCATCGAAAATGGGATCTACATATGTCAATATTCCAACATGATCTAGAAATACTTCCTCATCGAAGAAGACTAGACATAAATCTTAGTGCAAATTATCTAGTTCGTCCATCTCAATATACCATCCATGGCTGAATAAACCAAGGTTGTGATGTTTTAACAAATCATGCATAGGGATTTCATGGTACTAACTAAGGATTAAAAAGACAGACATATCTGATCCATGAAACAATAAATATTGTATAATTAATATAGGAATATACATAAGATGTTTATAGTTATCAATTAGTGTGTGTATATTAGATGTCTACTTGAAAATGTTGAGGTGATTGATCAATGGAGAAGGAATGATAGCCCCTTTCTAAATTCAATTGATTGAATAAGAAAAAATATGATAGTATTATCCATGAGAGATCAAATGTACATTTGAAATTCATTTGAGAAGGAATAGATAATAGAAGGAGCAATCATTATTTCAACCTAACTGTCATTTATATTTGGTATTTTTTCTAGACAAAAACTAATCGAGGATTGTTATAGCATGATTTTGAACACCTCATGCATCATGCCTTCATGGCCTTCCCTTGACCATATGCAGATTTACTCTACCCATTTTTCTCACTATAATTTATATAATAATAAAATAATAAAAATAAAACACATACATGAAAATATAACTAAAACAAAAAATCTATATGTAAATGCAGGTGTCCACCTAACAACTCTCGACCCACCTCTGTTTGACAACATTCATGGTTGATTTTCTTGAACTCATGGAGATTTAATCCTCCAATTTAATCAATGGCTACTCAAGCAGCCCATTGGCACTAAAAAAACTTGTCCAAACAGACCGTTGGGGCCAAATAATTTGTGTTGGTTGGAGGCGAGGAGGGTTTCATGGGTTTTGAGAGGAAAGTAGTGTGAATACTTCCATTTGTTGGAGAAATTTTAGGACATGAAGGATATAATGGAGGATAAACACTACTTTTTTAAAGGTGCAAGAACAAAACCTTCTTTAACTTTACTCCATACATTTTTCACAAGTTATTTTTCATTTTTTCTTCTTCGATGTAATGTGAGCAATTTTTTTTATTGAAAACGACTATACATAGTCTGAATTTAGTTTTGAAGCTGCTCTAGTTATTAGATCATGGTATTTTCAAACTCATGGTTATAGGTCACGAGTTCAATACCCTTTCCTTATAATTTTGTATGGCCCTATATTTTTACCTTTGAAATGAAAAATAACGGTATATTTGAGCCCTTTAGAGAAATTCCAAGTAAATTTTCAGCCTTGAGAAGGAAATCGGGTAAAAAGCGTTCTAGATTTCATTTTTGATGCATTTCCAAGACTCGTTAGTCTCACCGGTGTAAAAAGGGATTTTTTCTAGCTTGATAAGATTTCATATCTTTAGAAGTTGACCATGGGGTTTTGGATAGTTGGTAAAGGGCGCTTCATACCTAAATAGAGGTTCAAATCCCCAGATACATGTTTTGTCCCTCGTAGACTGTTTCCTCGTTAAAAGGAAGGGATCTGTTTAGAGTGTGACTATATTCCATTGTAATACTTCACAATGTTTCTCCAGTTGAATGGATATTTCAATAGTGTGATTACATTTCATTGTAATAATCTCAAAATGATAAATGACACATTTACTCAATATAAAATCTTGTTGAGACTCAAAATAAAGTCTTTATAGGAACTTTTTGTTTGAGTAAGTTTACTGGTGGTGGAATAACTTAATAAATATTAAATATATTCCTGAATATATTGGATGACATACATAACGAGTTAATGAAATCTATTTGGCCCTGATGTATTGAAATTACATATTATCACAACAACAGTGCATTCCTTGTTCCTCTTATAAGGCGTGATAGTAGAAAATTGCATTTGTGAAGGTCATCTAGATGCCTAAGAGGTGATAATATTTCATCCATCTAGTCACTAGGTGTAGAATTCATGATCTGTTGAGTTATACAGATCCTACAATTTTACTCTATAGGCAGTTCTATAACTTCCCTTCTGCGTACACATAGTTGACCTAAACAATATATTGTTTCTTCATTACAAGAAATTTATGTATTGTTTTGTTTGTTGTGATTGATTCGTTTCAATGCTCAAGATTTGTTTCCATTTTGATTTTTTGTACAAATGAGGAAAATGATCTAAGGCTTAATGAGCTGATTGCTCTAGCAATATTTAGAAAGTAGGTGAATTTTTTCATGACTTGAAGCAACATATTTGCACTTAAAAATGGTTAATATGCATTCATTCCATGTCTAAGAAACATTAGTTGTTCATTAGAAGAAGTTTTTGTCTATATTTGTTTATAAAGTGTTTGATTTGATTCAATTCTTAAGTCTCAATATTTGTGTACACCTATATTTGTCTTGGGAAAATGAAAAAAGGACTTAGGGCCCAAGGGTTTAATGAGGGTACTAAGTTGATGGCTCTTGCAGTAATTTGAAGGGTGGTGATTCTTTTTGTCATAAATTAAAGTGGCATATATGGAGATAAAAATGGTATTCCATGTCTTTCCTTGGATAAAGTAATGCTTGAGGCATGCTTGATGGTGAATACATACCTATACTTTCCATATATGTAAAAAACTACAAGAAGAGAGGCTTTGTTTCTACTATAGGGTAAGTAAACGAGGCCAATGTATCCCTAACTTCATCAACATATACTAAAAATGGATTGAATGGGGTTTTCATATAGCGTTTATATGGTTGGGAGACCGATACCTTCAATTAAGTATGGATTAGGGTCAAATAACAATCACAAAATTTAACAAGGTTACTACTCTCTGTATACCACATGTGGGTCCACTTCCATTCACTGATTCATCTGGGTAACAATTTGTGATGCAACATGACATGTAGGTGACTTGGTTACTATTAAAACTTTGAGTACATGTTAAACAAATTAGCACTAAAAAACTGAAACCCTAACAACTACAAAATTAAAAAGCTGAAACTCCTATTTAAGCAGTAGTATCTGAATACTATATCTGCATATAATGACAAACTAAAAACACTAACAGAAAATACAAATATGAACTTTCAATTACATTTTCTTCTATTAACTCAGAAAACAGAAGCTCACATAGCATATCTCTTTCCAAAACTCTTAAGAAATAAAAAACTAATCTACGTTATCCCTCCTTCATAGAATAGGGGAGAGATCTTTGTGCTAATTATAGACAATCTATTTAAGGCCTACATACATGAGTAATATTCCTGGGAAAGAGTTCCCTACTAGAGATATTTCCATGGAAGTGTGCCCTGCCCTTAAATATCTAACCACTTGACTCATACAACTTTTCCAATATTAGGAAAATACTCTAGATTTATTTAACAACTGCAAAGGCTAAATTTAGGAAAACCCTAAATTGGCACATGCACGTGTACACCACCCCATTGTCTATGTAATTCCTTTGTGCCTCCCAAGATGACTAGTGGTGTTCCTTCACTCATTGTTCCCTTTGTTACCTTCCATTTTGCATGGGTCCCTTTGTTACCTTCCATTTTGCATGGGTGGCCATTTTTTTATCTTCATCATGATTTCAATGGGGTGGCATGCTCATGAAGGTTGGATGCTATGGATTTCAAAATGCTAGAATGATGCTTCTTGGATAAGGATTCCCTAGATGATTAGGTGGCATAATTTCATGATGTCCTAGTATTGATGAGCCCTCATGATATGAGTTGAACAATGACCATGGATAAAGATAGCACTACAGTGCCCTAACTATTGTAATGTAATTGATCAATGTCCCTTGAGGATGAAAACAAAAAGGACACAAGAATTAATGGAGAAATTTGGGAGCCTCATCCTTGTTGCTTTGGAACCCAAAATGAGTAGCAGAGGAAGACGGCACTTCTAGTTTTGTTCTGATTATTTTGGGGTTTTCCATGCTTCATCACAAAAGTGTGTCTATCCTCTCAGATGAATTAACCATAAGTAATAAATTCTGAAAAGTATTTTACATCTTCATGGAAGGTCTGTAGTATGTATTGAGTTTCATAACAACAGTAGAATCCTCATATTTTGTCACATTCTAAATGAATTTCTTGTAATGGAATTCCTAGTAAAAAGTATGAAACAATTGGACGATCAATGAAATGAAGGAAAGGATTCACTAATTTTGGCATTCAGATCGGTTTTTGAGGCAAGAAAACATGCTTAGAGGTCAATACATAGATAATTAAAGCACAAACCTGTAGGATATCCCATTAATTGTTGGAGAAATTCCTTACATCGGTTTGAATTTTATAACTTTGAAGACAGTTCCACTACTGGTTAGGGTAGAATTCCACATGTTTGAATCTTTCCCACTGTAGTCTTCATCTTTGAGGGACTCTAGTATTCATTTATGTGTCTCTTGTAGCATATTTAGGAAGGAATCTTCTAGAAGCAGCAAGGCTTGGCACATCCTTCAGTTTATTTGGAGTTCTAACATATACAAACATTGTTATGGATCTGTAAGGTAAGAAATTTTTGTCCAAGAGGAGTGATGTCTAGAGGAATGCCTCTGCCCTAGGGAGCCTTCTTTCCAAAAAGTTTGTATCAGACAACAGAACACTTCATATTTGTAGAGCCTCTTTCACTGAGTTGGTTGATTATTAGGAAGATTTATGAAGACTGTAGGCATCCACTCTCCTGGAGGAGGGTCTTTGGATTGCTCTTGATCTCCTCTCAACCTCATTTTGAAGAAAAGCCATAGATTTAGCCTCAACCTCAGCCTTAACTGCATGGTTTCCTAAAAGGAAAAACTGATCATCTAGAAAGGGCATTCTTGGTTGTATGGTGGCAATTTCAGTAGGGATTCTTAGTTCTTACTAAAGATGCATTCACATCCTTCATCATTTTCCTATGCTTTTCATTTTGATTGAAATGTTTTGTATTCTCATCACCATTTTCTAGCCACAGTGCTTTTCTCTTCAATCTACACTCAGCTTCTTTGATAGCCAACAGTTTCCTTACTTTTCCCCTAAACTCATTAAGGCTCAGCATTTTTTCTTCATTGAATACTTCTTTTTCATTTTCCATGTCACTACTACATATGGATCATTAGTCCCATGAAAGTTTGTCATGAAACAGTTAAAATCGATGTTTTCATGGAAAAACAGTTTAAATTTCTAGAAAATTTTTGAAAATTCCCTCGACTTTTGTCACAATAGTGACGGTATGGACCTTTCGTCGCTATAGAAATTAAATGTCCATACCATCACTATTGCGACGAAAGTCGAAATTCCTAAGTTATATTCTTATGTTTTTCTTGAAATGTATGGTTTTTTAATTATCTAGTTTCTTCATATTATGTTATAATAGATAATAAAAATAATACAATTACATGTACTTTTTTAGTATAAAAATTCTCCGCTACTATCTAAGATTTCCCTTATTTTTATAATTTCACAGTATTATTATCCAAGTTAAATCCCCTCTTTGGATTCCTTCCTTCCTCATGGATTTCAATCATTTTAATAATCTTTAATCATATGCATCATGAATATAGACTCATAACTAGTTTTACTAAAGTGGATATTTTAAATAACACATTTAATAGCAATATTTCTATAGTGAGATATTCAATAAAAAGAATGAATAAATACTAATTTTGATTCCACCATTTATACACTACCTTTTATTAATAATATACATGTAACTGAATTTATACATGGCCTTTACACTTTGTAGCAATAAATCTTGTGCATTCCATGTTTTTAAACAATATGACTAATTATTAAGAAAATTACACAGAATAATAATGTAGCAAAATACCCATTTATGTGTTCAGTCTTGAGGAATTCCTAAACATATGAATCTAAGAAGATTAATACACCCAAGCATATATTAATTAAATTTATGTTCTTTTAACTCTTTAATCACCCTCAATCCAAGCACAGTATGTTGGAAATCAAGTCACTTAAGTACAAATCAAATATTTATTCATCTTTTCAACATAGGACCATCTTAGTCCAATGATTTAAAGACACTCCCTTGGCTAAACACCTGATTCATATCTATGTCCTTGGAACAATGATAGCTTGGAATGGGTTATGGTATTTCTATCAAATCATAAACCAAATAAATTATTTGACCCTTAATTTGTAGGTTCAAAAACATGACATCTATGCCAATATAG
>LPNX011203465.1:76474-89717 GCA_001517045.1 Pseudotsuga menziesii
TGGTTCCTCTTCCATCTCCTACACCCTCCATGTCAACATCTCTTCTCCCCTCCTCTCTCCCTTCGACCTAAACTCTCTTTTCCCCCTTTTATCTCCATTACTCTCTTGGCCTCGTTAGTTATTTATTAATTTAGCCAACCCTATGATTTATCTATCCAATCCTACCCAATCCCAACTTAATATTTCATATCCCAAGGTTATATACTTTCCCTACTTTAATATACCCCATATTAATCTTTCATATCCCAAGGTTACATACTTTCCCTACTTTATCTGGTTAATACTATTCTCTCTTAAGGATTGAAAATCTCCTAGCTGCAAGTTACCTAGCAAAAATCTCTTAGACCTAAACATGGAACTAGTTATTAAAATAACTCCTAACTATGCAAAAAGTGTTGAGCTAAGAAATTTAAATGGAAAGGTTATAATTTCAAGTCCTCTATTGCTATACATCTAGACTCCATTAGCATTGAACTTCCCTTGGTTTAACCTATCTCGACTACACTTCAGTCATTTGGTTTTACTCCACTATGGTGATGTAACCATACACAAGTTCCTCTCGGCATTGAAAACAGATGTAATCATGGGTGACAGAGTCCATGACACTCTCATAGTTATACCAGTTTTCCTCCTTATTACCGATGGTTTTTGTTTTAATTTACCAATGAACCTGGTGGAGGAAGTCTATTTCTCTAGGATTTATGTTGGGGTTTCTTCGACACTGGTTTTTGGATTTAAATTAGAAGGTATATAATGTTAGCTACCCACCATTACATTTCTATGAAAATTTGTTAAAATCCACCACACTAAAAGGTCTGCAATCTATATATTGCAAGTGTAATGCACCAATTTTGTCGCCCTATATATGACAATGGGTCAATTTCATTACTTCATTAGCTAGGAAAACTATCGATAAAGAAAACAAAAATACCACACATATACACTCACTCATAGCTTCCACCATAGAAAGATTGTGTTTTCGCTTTTCTCCTGCTATGTGACCTGATCCTCTTCATTAACATGGTCTGCAACACAACCATGTCAGAATTCATGGCTCAAAGTAAGTACCATTTGCATATAATATATTCAGACCTGTTTTGGTTTAATTTTAGGGTTTCAATCTATGTTTTTGAGGTTTGGTTTCCAGGGTTATGATGGTCTATAAAATATTTTTTATTGGTTCTCTATATTTGGATAGTAGGTTTCAATATATATAATATGAGTTCTCTCTCTCGCTGTTGCAGGTAGGATGAGGTCGTTTGCACAGGATGTTTCCTTAGAAGAGGTGGCTACTCCACTCACAAAAGTTAAGATTGATGGATTGGTATTTTCATTTTCTTTTTAGAAACATGGTTTTTATTTAGTTATGTATGTTGCAATATTGATTTGACTTATGTATGTGAACAAATAAATGTAGGTCGTACTAAAAATTATAAAGCATTGCAAAGAATGCTCAATTTCTCTTGTCACGGGGAAACTTTTGGGTTTGGATATTGGAAGCGTTCTGGAGGTCACCAACTGTTTCCCATTCCCAGTATGTGGTTAGAGACACGGTGGTTTTATCATTGATTTTATTGCAAGTAGACATTGATGGAAATAAATCTGAAAATTGCATACCTTATCATGAGTTCATTATTACAATATATAGTTTTAGGAACTTGACTGATTCATTTCACAGGTTTTATGTGTATATATTCTTTAGCTGATCTATGAAAAATCCATTTTTTTAATGAATTTAAGTTTTTTACCTCTTGTTATTATTTGCTTGACTCCAATGGTGTAGATTGTGCTAGTATTACTTTGTAAATAAGAATATAACCTCAAGAATTAAAGAGGTCAACAATTGTTGTGCTGTCAATTCTTTCAACTGGATATTTCATAATGGCCTTTTGATTTTGTTGTTTGGGCTTGTGTAGGCCATTCGATTATCTCAAACCAAACTAGTATGAAATCTAGTAAAGACCATTATCTTTCAATTCCCATGCATCAATTCCCACGCTGGAAAGCATGGGCAAGAAAGACCAAGAGGATAGGGATCCTTATAAGTTTTTTTCCTCAAAAAAATTGTATTTTTATTTCCAGTGTAGAAATAAAATACAGTCCTCAAAACTTCAAAATACCAATCAACCAAAAGTTGTTGCAATCTCTTCCTAGTCCTCAAGATCCTAAAAGTAATTTAACAGTCCTCCATACTAAAAAAACTGGACCATATCTCAGGAAATCCAAAAAAATACCTTGAGAGTTTTAACAGATATTTATGTTGTATCCAATTCCAAAATAAGATGCTATAGGAAAAGATACAGGATCTTACATAAACAGAAATCAAACCAATTAAGTTGTTACAGGAGGTGGATTTGAAAGATCTCTTAACACTATAGCTCCATCCTAGGGTAGATCGTCAGTGGTTGTCCAGGATAAAATACATCAATAAATAGGATTCCATTTATTTAATAATACCATCCTTCAAACTCTCCTAGATCTATGTCATGGAGACCCAAAAGTGAATCTCTAAAAATAGATTTTTACTATATCCAAAATTGGTATAATTTTTTGCAGGAAGTAGATCCAAAATGAGAATAAGATACTATAAAAGATATTCATCTAGTTCTCTTAGTGCTCATATAAATACCAAGACTAAGATGAGACCAGGGATAATTTTAGGGTTTAAATTTATCCCATGGGCTATTTTTACGGGTTTTTCTCCAAAAAAATGATTCACCATTTTGCATTTTTTGAAGCCCTATTTCGCCCAATTTTGATGGGGTAATTTTTTCCCCCCCTAAAAATCGCCAAATTATTATATAAACGATATAAAATACTTGGAAATTAAAATATGTTTTTAAAAATATCGCGAAACATTTTATAGTTGGTGTTTTAAGAATTGGTCAGATTCACCAACATTTATATACTTTTAAATAAGTATGGTTCCTTAAAATCATCCCTGGATGAGACCATAGTCCCATACGTATATTCATCCTCAAATATTTGAAGAGGTGCCCCAACCAATCCCTCTTTTCATAATTATTCATCCTGTACATTGAACTACTTGTAAATGTGAGCATAAGAGATGTACTAGAATAGGGCTTCCACATGCTTGAATAGACCTGCAAGATACAATAGACCAGGATTTAGCACCAGATTATCACCATTCAACCATTTTATAGTATGCATATTTTATTAAGAGAAGAATAGCCTCAAAATACCCTTACTGTTGTAATAGGTAGGGGATAATACCTACACACTCAGTATAAATCCATAAATGTGAATTGACTCTATATTT
Organism: Pseudotsuga menziesii; assembly: GCA_001517045.1. Taxonomy (NCBI): domain Eukaryota; kingdom Viridiplantae; phylum Streptophyta; class Pinopsida; order Pinales; family Pinaceae; genus Pseudotsuga; species Pseudotsuga menziesii. The sequence goes on from LPNX011203465.1 coordinate 79,755, forward strand.
AGTGTGAAGAATCTTGAACATGAGTCATCCATGCTCGATGAGGAAAATGAAAAACAAGTCTTTCCTATAACATAATACTTCGCACTATAATCTCAATCATAGTTGATAGAAGATATATGTTTATGAAGAATTCTAGAACAACTAGATATGGGTAGTAGGAACTTTGTATGGTTGGGTTTGTTACCCCCATATTGTGAGAGTTTCCAAATCTGATTTTGATCACAGTCTTGAAAGTGGTGACATCATTCATAATGATGATTATTGACATCACACTCTGTATAAGGGAATTGCAAGTCATGGTACTGAAATTTTTCCTCATCCCTCTAAATGTCTGGAAATACAACATGTTGAATCAAATTTACAATCCCCAATACAGAGTTCCATTCATATTTTTCAAGAAAATATCATTAGTCTAGAGGCCTAACTCTCAAAAGTCAGTGTACAAAGAGAATTTCTTGGTAGAGATGGTATAGGTCGATTGTACTGGGACTTAAGTATGCACAACAAGAATCCTTATCAAGTAGTTGAAGTTCCACAAGCATAGAATAAAGGGACATCTCTAGTAGAAAATGAGATGTTACAGGGAGTTGGACAAGGCCTTGTCAGAGAGAATGTATGAATGTCTCATTTCATTGTGAGAACAAGATATTGCCAAATACCTTTGTTAAATCTAAGATTTCATCCGGGGAAGTGATGGGCTTAGTTGAGAAAAAGAGTAAGGAACCCCAACACAAGTCTGGAGGAGGAAATGTGGTTGCTTCTAAAGTATGAAGCATGGAGTTTCCCAAGAAGTCTGAAGCATGATTTTACCTTATATTAGCTTCAAAATCAGTTTTAGTCTTGTTTATGACCTCAAAGCTCAACTATGAGACAGTTTGTTTGGTGAAACCATTAATAAGAGGCCTCATTGTCACATATGGGTCAGTTCTGGTAAGTATGAATTATTGTTAGGGATTATTGAATTAGGTTTGGGTCAACTCATGAGATTGTTGGGCATGAATATGGATAGAGACAACAGTTATGGAAAGAATTCAGGGACTGTTATCGCTAGATTTTATTTTTAGATTACATGTTATTTCCAAAACATTGTTTTTCTTATTTCTTTTAAATTTTGAGCTTGGTTTTGAGGTATTAGAAATTTTGAGCATATTTTATTTGATTTCATGTTGTTTCTTTTTCAATTTACTTTATTTTGTTGGTTTTATAGTTTAATGGGCTTATTAGATGAATATATTTTTGAAAATTTGAGAAAAATTATCATAAGGTTTATTCTAAGTTTGGTCATTGTACTTAACCCTTTGTTTTGAAGCCATTTGTTTAAAATATTCAATAGGAATATTCCTGTAGTGCAAAAGGGAAAGACTGTGAACTAAGGAACTACAAGAAAGTCGAGGCACTAAACAATTATAATATCAAGTCGTGAGTTGTTTCAAAATCGCAAATGATGGAGTTTTTTACATCTGTAAAGACAAATTAATACGTGTATAGACCTCATAATCATTAAGACAAGTGTGCATGATAAGGTAAAGATTATGCAGGTAAATTGCAGCTGTCTAAAATATGGAAGAGTGGATTTTTTTTAAAACACTTATGATAGTGCATCCTCAGGGTTTTTTCAAAGCTAGTGGCGAGTTTGATGGGTGTATGAGAGGCTGAGAAGATCGTGGATTCACCCTTTGTTTTTTTTTTTAATTTCACAAAATTATTAAATGAACTGGGTGTAGTCGTGGCTGTTGAAGACATAATTATGGAGGTTTGTCTGACATGAATGAGGACATGAGAGTTCATATTGAACATTTCAAATCATCATAGTGACAGGTATGCAGCCGGATACATAAAAAATTAACTAAATCATGATTTGCATTGACAAAGGGCTAGTTCTGATAAGGGAAATTAAGAAATTGTGATTTTATGGTCCTGATTTTACTCAGCTTCTCGTTTTATTGTTCTAGTGAGATATTTTTGAAATAAATATTCAATTAGGGTTTAATGCAGAGAAATGAAGAGGTGTAGTGCTCTGTCTGCTGGGCAGAGCACTCAGTCCTATCCTTAACAGTGAAGATAATATCTATTTCAATTTAAGATTTTTCATTTAAATTTTTGTGCAGTAAGGAGATAGTTCATCAGTAGAATACCTCAAATTACTTCCGCTCTTGAATCCTACTTCTGCTTCTGCTTCTGCTCCTACTTCTGCTCCTACTCCTGCTCCTGCCTTTCCCTCTCCTCCTCCTGAAGGAGCCTTACTGCCAGCTCTGATTTTCCACCCTGCCGACCAGCAGGTTTACTGGCCCTAGGAAACCGACGGGTTTCCTAGCCCCTGAGCCCACGTACCAATAAAATGGACAGCAACCTCCCTCACTCAGAGTGAAAATCTGCCTGGAGTTAATCCCCCTCCTCCAGCTATTTTCCTTCCTATCTCCTGTTCTTCTGTAAAAATTTCTTCACTCCTGTTCTTCCGTAAGAATTTCCTCCCCCTATTCTTCCGTAAAAATTTCCCTTATACCTCCTTCCCCCACCGCCTTCCTTCTTCCACTGCCCCTTCTTCCACTGCCCCTTTCATTAATTTATGTTATTCTTATTCTTGGGCAGTGTAGTTAAATTTTTGTTTGACATGTGTTATTTTTATTGAACGGTACGTGTTATACCACCTAACCAAATGCCCTAGAAATTTACCTAATGTGGCTTGCTTAAGTTTATACTGAGCGGTAAGGTAATGGTTTTGTTAATTATTATTTATTATTAACTAAATAATAAATACTTAATAATTAACCTTAATAATATGAAACAATAATAATAATTAGAAGTAAAATGATAATTAATTTTATTAACCAATAATTAATCAATTATAATCTAGTGATTAATTGCTTGGAATGATAGAATTGTTTATGTTTAATTAAATAAAATTACTTAATAATAATCATGAATTAACATTAATATGGGGCATTACATACACCCACCCTTCAGGAAACTTCGTCCCGAATTTATGGTCAAAATAGTGATACTAGGTACATTTACAGGTTTAAAGCAATTCACAATTACTTAGTTAACCTATCAACTATTTAAATATTTCATACTAGCGTGCATGTGTGTGGTGTGCATGCATGGCCAGTACATGCACAGGCTGCACATGTACTATAGCAAAAACCCCTAAATTCTAACTAATACAAATAATATTTCACGCAACATGACCCATATACAGATATAATATGATTTCTTGTGACATTTGGAGTTATTTAACAATTATGTTCTTATTAGTTAGTCAATTAAGATTGGTACCTACCATCACTACTTCCAGTATCATAATTGCACAACATTCAAGCATAATAACTAAGATGTCCACCCTTCCTAACCTATGTCCGCATCCTCCCTATCCTTCCTCTGCTAGTATAGAAGTGGATGTCGGCTTCACCGACCTGACCACATAAGAACCTGAGAGCGATAGCGTCGGCTGAACAGTGGACCTAGCCTCTCCTAGCAGGAATCTGATCGTCATCATCACAACAACATGGGGAGCGTGTCTCAGCACGGCCTTCCCACGACCTCGGGTACCCAACCGTCGTCATCACAACAACATGGGGAGCGTGTCTCAGCACTGCCCTCCCACGACCTCGGGTATCATAAAAACATAGGGTGGAACACATCCATCCCTCTCAACATCCTAGGTCTATATACCCTATCAAAACATACTTTGCTGCTATCCAGTTTATTGGTACGTTTCATTGTATCATCATTTGGCAATAAGGCTCTTCTTCGAGCTATGTATTGAGTCATACTTGCATCACATACTTGGCTATCACATAGCCCCTGTACCCTGCAGGTTAGCACTATGAAAAACATGCATTCATAACAACATTAAATCAATAGTTGGCCCATTATCATTCACATTATTTCCTTTCATCATAAAATAACAAAATAAATCATATCATGGATGGGTACCCATGTACCTCATCATACATATCACATCATACCAAGAATTGCTATCAACTATGTGTTTTAGTTATGAAATAAATGAATCTGATGATGACTACTGCATGATAATCGCATAAGCACAATACATTCATATAAATGATAATCCTCATAACATCGTAATCAAAGCATCTACATAGGCATGTTAATTGTCGTAACATCATGATCAAAGTGTAGTATAAGCATGATAATATCATAATATCATAATTAGAGCATAATCTTGCTAACATCATAACATCTGTAAATAATCACATATAACCTGCCAAAACATAGTTCATGAAGTATAGTTGAGTCCAAAGATAATAAGTAAATACACTGTAATAAGTCTGAGTGATAAATATGCCGAAGTCAAAATATGGGTATTACATACACCCACCCTTTAGGAAACTTCGTCCTAAAGTCATGGTCGAAATAGTGAGGGAAAATTTCGACGCATAGTCTCTGTGTCCTCCCAGGTAGCAGATCCTAGGATATACTTGTCCCACTGGACCTTGACTTGGTCCACGTGTCGACTACGGAGCTGTCGAACTCTATGATCCAGTATACGTAATGGTTCAGCCGTGAAGGTTCCCTCGTCCGAGACCTGCAAGTCCTTCCAATGAATCTTGTGAGACTCATTGGCTATGTAATGTCGCAATACTGAAACATGAAATACATTATGAGTCCTATACAAGTGGGGTGGCAGTGCAAGACGATAAGCTACCGGTCCGATTCTCTCTAGAATCTTGAATGGCCCTATAAAGCAAGGCGACAACTTGGTCCCCTTTCCAAACTGAATGGTACTTTTATTCGGTCGGATGCATATAAATACGCGATCCCCTACCTCATAACTTATATCGGTTCTGTGTGCATCAGCATAACTCTTTTGTCTATCCTGTGCTTCTTTAAGCCGCTTCCTAATCTGTACCACTTGCTCTTCCATCTCCTGAAGCAACTCAGGCCCGACTAAAACACGATCCTCCAACCTGTCCCAACTGAGTGGAGTCCTGCAAGGTCTCCCATACAATGCTTGGTATGGAGGCATACCAATGGAGCTATGATGACTGTTGTTATAAGCAAACTCTACTAGAGGAATATATTTCTCCCACTGTGTCTGCTGATCCATAACATACATCCTAAGCATGTCCTCCATCACCTGATTCACCCTTTCTATCTGCCCATCTGTCTCGGGATGATAAGCTGAGCTCAAGTTCAGCTGGGTTCCTAATGTTGACTGCATTCTTGTCCAAAATATGGAGGTAAACTTAGGGTCTCGGTTAGAAATTATCTTCTTTGGAACTCCATGAAGGCGTACAATTTCGTTTATGAATACCCTTGCTACATCTGTCACATCATAGGAGTCTATCACTGGAATGAAGTGGGCACTTTTGGTCAGTTTGTCGACCACTACGAGTATAGCATTATGTCTCGAGGATGTGAGGGGCAATCCCACAACAAAGTCCATGGAAATGACTTCCCATTTAGTCTCAGGAATATCATGAGGCTGTAAGAGACCGGCTGGGTGTCGATGTTATGCCTTGAATTGCTGACATTCTAGGCATTTCGAAACAAAATCTACTACGTCGCTCTTCATACCAGCCCAGAAGAAGAGTTTATTCATGTCTGCATACATCTTCTTGACTCCAGGGTGTGCACAATAATGTGCCCTATGGGACTCTCTAAGGATTGTTTCCCTGAGACCACCTTCTTTAGGGATATACATCCTCCCTTGGTACTGTAGCAATCCATCTGCCTCAATATGGTACCCATGATACTTCGACTCACACTTCTTTCCACTCTTAATATCTGAGGTTACCTTGATATACCAACCATCTCCCAAGAGTTGTTCGAGCACTTTCTCCTTCAAATCCACTCTCAAGGGGATTAAGGAGAAAATTCTCGGCCTTCGGCTTAGAGTGTCTTCCACCACATTCTCCTTCCCTTTGATATATGAGATACCAAAGTCATACTCACTCATGAACTCACTCCATCGTCATTGCCTAGCATTTAGATCCCTTGGTGTAAAAATATACTGCAAACTCTGATGATCTGTTTTAAGTGTGAAACTTTTGCCAACCAGGTAGTGTCTACATAATTTTAGTGCCAGCATAACTGCTGCCAATTCCAGATCATGGGTGGCATATTTCTCCTCATGAGGCTTCAACTTACAAGATGCATAAGCTATTACCCCACCTTCCTGCATCAGAACTACTCCTAACCCTTGCTTCGAGGCATCAGTACATACCATGAAGTCTTTATCCATGTCTAGTACCCGTAAGATTGGTGCACTCATCAGCAATCTCTTTAATTCAGTAAACGCGGCATCACATTCAGTGGTCCATTCATATCCGATTCCCTTTCGCTGCAAGGTGGTGATGGGTTTTGCAATCTTGGAGAATCCTTCCACAAATATTTGGTAGTACCCTGCTAGTCCCATGAAGCTACGCACCTCATGCGCATTCTTTGGGATTGGCAAATCCTCAATGGCCTTCACCTTTTCCGGGTCCACTGAGATCCCTTCTCCTGAGATGATATGCCCTAAGTAGTGAATCTATTTTTTGAAGAAAGAACACTTCGACAATTTACCAAATAGTTTATGTTCCCTTAAGCAAGTTAAGACCAACCGCAAGTGCTCCTCATGCTCCTTCTCATTTTTAGAATATATAAGAATGTCATCTAAGAATACCTGAACAAAGTTGTCCAAGTAATTCCAAAAGACACTATTCATGAGGCTCATGAATACTGCTGGAGCATTTGTCAAACCAAATGGTACCACTACGAACTCATAATGCCCAAATCGAGTTCAAAAAGCAGTCTTAGGAATGTCATTTTCTTTAATCCTAAGCTGGTGATACCCTGACCGCAAATCGATCTTAGAGAAGACTGATGCGCCTTTCATCTGATCAAATAGGTCATCAATTGTTGGTATAGGATACCCGTTCTTCACTGTGGCTTTGTTCAAATCCCTATAATCTATGCACAGTCGCAAAGATCCGTCCTTCTTCTTAACAAAGATCACTGGTGCTCCCCATGGTGAGATGCTAGGTCTAGTTAGTCCCAAGTCCAGCAACTCTTTTAACTGGATTTGCAACTCTCGGAGCTCAGGGGTGGTCATTCTATAAGGAGTCTTTGAGATCGGCTCTGCACCGGGTTTCAGTTCGATCGTGAAATCAAGCTCTCACTCTGGAGGTAGTTGTGGAAGTTCTTCTGGAAAGACATCCTTGAACTCAGATAGTACTGGGTAAGAGTTCAAGGAAGGTCCTTTACTATCGCTCATCGTCTGAACTACAAACAACTGACATCCTTGTCTTAAACACCTTTTAGCTTTCACCGCGGAGATGAAACAGAGGGATATCTTCCTTTTTCACCCCTGGATTTGGATTGCTCGACCCTCATCATCAAGGCACAAGACTTTCTTTGCATAACAATCCATGAAAGCTCTATGGTCTTCTAACCAATCCATGCCGATGATGAGGTCATAGGTGCCCAAATGAGTGACATAAGCATCCAACTTAGTGGTGCATACTCCTAAGTCCACTTGACACCCCCTTACCTTAAGACCTACCGCCTGTTTAACCCCTGAGGCCATCTCGAATGATTCAAAATCATCATGCTCACAGGCTGCCAACCCACATTTATCTAATGCATATGGTTAAATAAAACTATCTGTTGCACCAGGGTCAAATAAAATTTTAAGTTTGACATTGTTTACTTTACCAGATGATTCTACCACGATGGACTGATGTTCTGCCTGGTGGTTGTGAACAGCTGCATGAATTCGATGAGTGTTATCAGAATTTCTCATGGATGCTTTTCGTTCCTGCTGCATGCTGTTGGTCTTCCCTTTAGGACACTCCCGCTGAAAATGAGGACCTCCACATCCCCAAAAAGATACGTTAGGCAGTGCTTGCATGCTGCTGGGAGGGGTCCTCTCGGATGTGTTCCTTCCCCGAGATCCTCTGAAACCTCCTGATCCTCTATAGGAATTGCCCTGTGTTCGTCCTCGGTTCCCATGGTTTGTTGATGAAGCCTGCGATACCAAGTTAACTAAAGTGTTACCCCTCGGGGTGAACCTGTTACCGTAAGGAGGAGGTCTGGATTGTCCCCCTCTGAAATATGGTCGTGGAGCCTTCCCTGTAACATACTGATTGGATCCTATCAACTTGCTTCCTCCCTTTGCATATGACATATCCTCAGCATAGCGAGCATACTCAGCTGCCATGGCAACTGAAGATGGCTTCCACATCCATACTGCAGCCCTGATCTTGTAGTTGAGTCCATACACAAATCTCTCCACTTGTCGATCATCCGAGTCCAAGTATGGAACATACTTTACCAGTTCCATGAATCTAGCTTCATACTCTTCCACTGTCATGTTTCCCTGTACCAAAGCATGAAAAGAACCTGCCTGTTGTTTCCTGTAATAAGCTGGAAGATACTTCATGTTGAACCTCTCCTCGAATAATTCCCATGAAACAAACAAAGGAGTAAGGTGCAATTGTTTCTCAAGGTCTGACTACCAATTTAGGGCATCACCCTTTAGCTGGAAGATGGACATTCTAGCCTTGGAACTCGAAGTATACTCATTTAGTGCGAAGCACCTCTTCATACCCTCGAGCCACGCTTCATTGTGCTTACTCGGTCGTCTTCCAGAGAAATCCGGAATTTTGATCTTCTGCAGCTCTCTAGAAATATCCTAAAGCGGTTCTTGCCTTGGGACCTGCGCCCTCTTAGAGTTTTCTCGGCTCACCTACGTGGTTTCTACCTCTGCGATCCTCTCCGACTGCCTGTTTAGTGTGGCCATGATGGTTTCCAAGGATCTGAGTATCACCCCCATCTCAGGACTGGAGGTTACCCTTGGCGGTGATGGTGGTGGAATCTGTGGCGGTAGTGAGGGCGCTTGATCTGGGGTCGGTGGTGGCGGCGAGGGTGGTCGACCTCGACCCCGCCCTCTACCTCGACCTTGACCTCTGCGTGTTTGAACCATGATAATTCTTGGCATATTCAACAACATTATGCCATTATTATCTCAACCTAATAATTGCAGAGATAAAATTTTAGTTGTGCAATGCTTATATTTATGCATAGCGACAAATTATCAATATTTGCATAAAAAATTGTATAGCCGTATTTATTAAACGATTTTGTCTTGAGGTTTAATCTATGCCTTAACGTTCAACTCCTAATGCTGGTCTCAACAGTGTCTTGTTTTTCTTATTTCACATCCATCTCGCCTCTTCGACTGTTAGTCAAAGCCTCGGTAATGTCTTAAGTTAAATACATTAAATACTTAAAGATTTATAATTTATAATAAATTATTTTTAAAATAGACTAATATATTTATTATAAACAGCTTAATAACCTTTATAATTTTCAAACTTAATTAGTGCTCAAATCTTGAGATTCTTCAAATGTTTGCTTTGCATCACATATATTAACTTTTATACATCAATTAAACATACAAATAATTTAATTTTATAGTAGAATTTCAAATAGCTTGCTTGTTCTCTTTTGGAATGTACCCACGTTGTGCTCATTTGCAATAAGAATGATTTCATCTACTTCTATCAAATTTTGCTTATAAATAAAATCCCTACATAAAAATAGGGAAACTATTAAATATATTTTGCAAATAAATTAAATAATTGCTAGTTAAAAACTATGTTTTCTAGTTAGTCTCGGCGCATTATATAGAAATACGTATAAGTTTGTTGAGAATGACTATATATCCCTCATTTAATATATCCATCACATAAGATCATTCCACCATTTTCCAAATTGGAAATGAATTCAAAGTCAATAACCATGCAAAAAATTTATTTATTTATTATTATTATTATTATTATTATTATTTTCTTTTAAGAAAATACTAAAATTTAGTTCGTTTATTTAATATCATAAAATATTTATACAATTTCCCCAAATTAATAATGAAATCAAAACAACAACCCTTGTTTAACAATGAATTCAAAACAACAATTTAACAATCAAAACAACAAATTTATACGTATTGCATAT
>LPNX011203471.1:11313-110141 GCA_001517045.1 Pseudotsuga menziesii
ATTCTATTGGCCTCTTACAAGTTGAAAAAGAAAAACCAGTGAGACATTGCAGAGAAGAAGAAGATCAGCTCTGGGAATTGTATTTTGATGGATCCTCATGCAAAGAGGGTGCTGGAGCTGGGGTCTTACTCATTTCTCCTGAAGGTGAAACAGTGAAACTCATGTATAAGCTAGAGTTTGTTACCACTAACAATACTGCTGAGTATGAAGCTCTGATACTAGGGCTGAAAGCTGCTAAAGACTTAGGCATTTAGCAAATTACTGCATATGGCGACTCCGAGTTGGTTGTTCGACAGGTGAAGAACAATTATCAAGTAAAGAAGGATTTGTTGAAGGTCTACAGGAATGAGGTATGGGATATTCTTGACAATTATTTCATAGCATTTAATATCACTCATATTCCAAGAAATCACAATGAGACTGCAGACTCTTTAGCTTTGGCTGCCTCATACTTCAGAATTCCTAAAACTACTCAGCCAAGGTATCCTATAGAGGTGAGGTACAGACCATGTGTCCCTGACAATGTGAAGCACTGGAGGGTTTTCGAAGATGATATTGAAATTAAGAAATTTCTTGAGCTTACAGATGAGTTTTCCAATGCTCAAATTGATCAAGATGAAGAAGAAGAACAAGATGATGAGTCTGCTGAAAATGAGTCTGCTGAATGTAAGTCTGCTGAAAATGAGTTTGCTGCACAAGAGATAGCAGGCCATAAGATCATTGAGTTGAAGAGTAATTTTATCCCTAAAGGTTTAGTGCCTTTAGAAAGAATTTTTACCAAGGATGACACTCCGTCAAAGCCAGTGGTTCAATCTTCAGAAGACAATGTAATGGACTGCAATATTGGCACTGCAGAAAACCCAAGAATGGTAAAAATTTCTAAATCTTTGACAGCTGAGCAAAGGAGCAGATATATCAAGATTTTGAAAGAATATGTGGATGTATTTGCATGGTCCTATGAAGAATTGAGAACCTATGACACAGCAATCATTCAGCATAAGGTTCCCTTGAAGCCCAATGTCAAGCCTTTTCGACAGAAATTAAGAAGGATAAATCCAGCCTTATTTCCTGTGATTGAAAAGGAAATAAAGAAGTTGCTGGATGCAAAGATAATAGTGCCTCTCAGGTACTCCTCCTGGGTTGCAAATCTTGTACCTGTCAGGAAAAAGAATGGGGAGATTAGACTATGTGTTGATTTCAGGAATCTTAATAGATCTTCATTAAAAGACAACTATCCTTTGCCAAAGATTGAACAGGTCTTACAGCAAGTAGTCGGAGCACAGAGGATTTCCATGGTGGATGGATTTTTAGGGTACAATCAGGTTGCAATGCACCCTGATGACAAAGAAAAGACAGCTTTTACCACTCCCTGGGGGACTTTCATGTATGATAAAATGCCCTTTGGTCTGATGAATGCTGGAGCAACCTTTCAGAGGGCAATGGACATTGCATTTGTGGGAGAAAAAGATAAATTTGTTGTTATCTATTTAGATGACATCACCGTGTTCTCACAGTCTGATGATGAGGACTTAAAACATTTGAAGCAGTCTTTCCAGAAATGCAGAAAATTTGGCTTGTCTTTGAACCCCAAGAAATCTCATTTTGCTGTTCAAGAGGGCAGATTGTTGGGTCACTTGGTGTCTGCTGATGGCATCAGAATTGATCCGGAGAGAGTCCAAGCAATACTGAAGATTAGTTTGCCCAGGAGTAAGAAGGATGTGCAATCATTTATTGGTAAGATAAATTTTCTGTGGTGGTTTATTCCTAATTTTGCTGAAACCATAAAACAAATCACAGCTATGTTAAAGAAAGACCAAGAAGTCAGGTGGACTGTTGAAGCAAAGGCAGCATTCGAGAAAATCAAGGTGGCTCTGACGCAAGCACCTGTGTTGGTAAGTCCTGATTTTACCAAGGAGTTCCTTACTTTTTCTTTTGCTTCAGCAGATACAATTGCAGCTGTCTTGCTCCAGAAAAACAAGGAAGGACTAGAGCAGCCCATTGCCTTCTTCAGTAAAACTCTCAGGGATTCTGAACTAAAGTACAGCATTCTGGAAAAACAAGCCTATGCTTTGGTAAAGGCTTTAAAAATTTTCAGAATTTATGTATTGCATTCAAAGGTTGTTTCATTTGTTCCAAATGCTGCAGTAAAAGATGTCTTGACACAGCCCGACAGTGAAGGAAAGAGAGGAAAATGGATTGCAAAGATCATGGAGTACGATGTAGAAATCAGACCTACTAAGCTTGTCAAGGGACAAGGTTTGGCTAAGCTGCTGGCTGATTCAAATTTTCAGGCATTAGGATTACATATCATGGCTGAAGATATTGCTCGTGAAGAAGATCAAGCAGCACTTGAAAAGGAAAAGATCATGGACTTTTATTCATCTTCAGTTTGGTATGCTGATATTGTTTATTTCCTATTATTTTTGCAATGCCCTGAACACTTGGATAGGAAGGCTGCCAGATCTCTGAAACTGAAAGCTACAAAGTACTGTTTGGTAGAAGATCAATTGTTTTGGAAAGACCCAGGAGGTATCTTGTTAAGGTGTTTGGATCAAGCTGAAATAGGTGAAGTAATTTCAGAATCTCATGACGGAGCCTATGGAGGGCATAAGTATTGGAAAACTACAGCATATAAAATTTTACGAGCTGGATACTATTGGCCATCCCTATTCACAGATGTTTACCAGCAGGTAAGAGCTTGCATACCTTGTCATAAATTTGCAGGCAAACAGAAGTTGTTGTCTTTGCCCTTAAAGCCTATTGCAGTCAATGCCCCTTTTCAGCAATGGGGTCTGGATTTTATTGGAGAAATAAACCCAGCATCTTCAGGACAACATCATTGGATTCTTACTGCCACAGATTTCTTCACAAAATGGGTGGAAGCCATTCCTACAAGGAATGCTACAATTAAGGTGATTATGGAGTTCATTGAAGACAATATCCTGAGTAGATTTGGCTGTCCACACAGATTAATAACTGATAATTCCAAAGCATTCAAATCCAAGGCAATGGTGGCTTTCTGTGAGAAAAATGACATTATTTTGAAACACTCAACTCCCTATTATCCTCAGGGGAATGGCCAGGCTGAATCATCTAACAAGAATGTCATTCAAAGTATCAAGAAATTGCTGAAGCATAATAAAAGGTCTTGGGATTCAATGCTGAAGTATGCATTGTGGGCAGAAAGGATTATAGTAAAACAGGCCATTGGTACTTCTCCTTTTCAGCTAGTATATGGCACAGAGGCAGTGTTCCCTGTTCAGTTGGGGATTCCAGTGATGAAATTCCTCCAAAACTCTCAAGAGGAACTGGATGACATGCAAAGGAGGATCTTTGAAATGATAGAGCTACAGCAGCATAGAGAGAAGGTGGACAAAGAAGCTCAGCTGTACAGAGCTAAGGTAAAACATAGGTTTGACAGAAAAATTAAAGAGCATACTTTTTCTGAAGGTGAGTTGGTGTTAAGATGGGATGCAAGAAAAGAACATAAGGGTAAACATGGAAAATTTGATAATCTTTGGTTTGGCCCTTTTCTGATATCAAAAGTTTTGGAAAATAACACATTTATCTTGCAGTCCTTGGAAGGTGAGGAGTTACCCAGCCCTGTTAATGGGCGATTTCTCAAACATTTCTACAGTTTATGAGATCATTTTCCACTCTTCATTGTACATACCGGTGTGAGTGAGGTTGAATAAAGACTCCATAGCCCAATGGAAGTTTTTAGATAGGTGAATAAAGGACAGAAGGCACTGGTCTACAGGTTCTTGAAGCCTCGTAGGGAGGACTTCATCCCGCAGCTGGAGCCAGATGTTAAGTCGGTAATTTTTTCCGTCCAGTTTTGGTTTGACTTTTTAAATTTTTGGTTTGTTTTTCATTTTTCAGTTAAGCCTTTGTTTTAAGTCTTATTTTTACTTTCCTTTAGCAACTCTCTGGATGATTAGATAGTTTTTTTGAACTTACTTTTTATAGGTTTTATTTGAATTTTTGTCTTTTGCATTTCAAAGGGGTTTAAAGAAAGGTCATGGTATCAAATTTTTGATTCATTAATGTTTATTTGGAGAATACTTAGACTTAATTTTCACCCTAACAGCTTTTAACCGTCTGACAAAATAGCAAAAAGCTGAAAAATAGCAAAATTTTAACACTGGGCATATTCTTGTAGCGCTGGGCAAAAATTTTACAAAGTGTGCGCTAAAAGAATATCACGGCCCTTTGTTTTTTCGATTTTCATACAAGTTTTCATCATGATTTTGATTTGGGAATGACTAATCACATTGGGTGAGTTGTTTAGCATGTGTAAACTGCAGTTTAAGCACGATTTCTGGTGGTTATCAGTCTCGAAATGAAACAGGCTCATCAATGCATATAATGCGGAATCAGTTGGACAGATATCAGCAAATATCGGTCAAAGTTGGCACCATTCTCTTGTTACATGCATTATCAGAGGAGAAGACTGCTCGTGAAGAAGAGTTAATCGCTTGAAAGGTGGATTGCGTTGCTGTGGAGAAGAGACAGTGTTTTAAAGCCAGCGAAATTTAGGGTTTTTTAGTCTATTTACCTGCAGTCAAAGTAAATATATGAAGACACCTGTACGCACAAGGAGAAGCAGTTGGTAGCCCAAAACGAAGGTTTAAGCTGTGGCAGTTAAAAAATTGACAGGTATTTTAATACAAGCCCTTATAATTGAAAAAATTGGGTTTTTCTCGCTGGACATTATTCTGGAGAAATTGGTCGCTGCAGAGAATAGAATAGGTCACAAAATGAACTGTTCTCCACAGAAATAACTGTTTGAAGCTATTTTGATGAATTACACTGAACAGAGTATCAAAATAGCCTTAAATTTAAAACAACCAGTTTTAGAATTTCAATGACAGTTTGAAGGAAGATTGTTGATGTTTGCCCTCCAATATACCCAAAAAAAAAACTCTGATATTGATGCATATTGGCTGTAATGAACTAACTGAATAGGATTCTTCTCAGACCTAATGCCAATTTGAATCAGAATCTATAGGAAGTAGCTTTGAAATGACTTATAGACTGTTTTTGCTTATCCTTTACATAGAAAGTGTTCAGTTGGCTTATAATTTGTGAAATCAATTGCTTGGTGAACAATGTGCAAATTGTTGGGAGAACATGTTGGCTTTCATATACAGGTTTGAATGACAGTTTTTGGCTAAGGTGCATATATTGAAGACAGTGGTGTTTTTCTCTCTTCTCATACATGCAGTTTCCAGTCAGTCTAATAAGCCTATGGTTGATGGTACTCTTGCAAAAATATGAAGCTGGGAGAGTTTTAGGGTTTGAATATCGAGG
This sequence comes from Pseudotsuga menziesii, assembly GCA_001517045.1. Lineage (NCBI taxonomy): Eukaryota > Viridiplantae > Streptophyta > Pinopsida > Pinales > Pinaceae > Pseudotsuga > Pseudotsuga menziesii. The sequence continues at coordinate 16,627 of LPNX011203471.1, forward strand.
CTAGTGGATACACAGAAATAGGAGTACAATACTGAAATAGAATAGCCATCTTCACTGACAGTCTTCAATTACACTGAACAACCTGGACACTGCAGTTAATCAAAGTGCTGTTTTCTGTGATTTGAATCAGTTTGTGCTAAAGGAAAAGGTCATATCTGAATGCATATCATACTGCTTGTTTCCTTAACCCTAAAATGAAGAGCTCGGATGGCATATAGTCTGAAACAGTTTGACATTATGTTTGATGGTGCATTTTTGAAGAATGATCCGTTTTATTGTGTTCTTATGACTGTTTTATGAAACTCTCATAGTTTATCTATTCACAGACCTAGTTGTATGGTTGAGTCAAGGGAACATTGAAGGCCTGTCCAGGAATGTATAGCAGATTTCAAAGAACAGAAAACCAGTTTACAAAGCATCTTTGAAACCTAAAACCAGATTGTTTCTAATTCCTGAAAGAAGAAGATGGGCAAGAGTGGGAAAAGTGGTAAGGTCAACAGGGCTGAGCCCACTGACTTAACCTGGATTGAGAAGCTTCCTGACTGTGCAGAATTGTTCAAACAAGCAGGTTGGATAAATTTCTTCAGGAAGATAGATGGCTACAATACACAGGTGTCTTGTAAGTTTGCTAAGGGACTTAAAGATGATAGGGTCATGCTAGATGCTCTAAAATTCAAATTGACTGTGGAATTAATTGCAGAGGCTATTGAGATTAGTAATGAGGGTGAACACTGGTTCAAAAAGTTGCCTTTTGATTTTGAACCACAAAGATACCTGCTGCCTAATGTGACTCCTGACTGGAACAAGGGTATTCTTATTCAAAATTTCAGGAAAGAATGGATTGAGCCCATAAGGATACTTCAGAGCTATGTGACTTGTGAGGGCAGGTATTCATTTGTATTTAAATATCATTTTAGATTCCTCCAACACATAGTAGGAGTCTCTAAGATGAACGTTCCCTTCTTCTTTTTGAGGAGCCTGCAGAAGATGTCCAGCAGGATAAAACAACATGAAGATCATACCTCTCAATCACTTTTTCATCATGGTCTGATCAAACTAATCATCACCACAGTGTTGCAACATGAGGGTAGGACTTGGGAATTCTTTTTGTTTTGGTCAGATGTTAATCCCCAGCAAGAATACCAGCAGCTTAAAAGGCAGACTGATAAGGGAAAAGTGATGATGAAAAAGCTAGGTCACACAGCTAAACCTGCAGATAAAGATAATGTTAAGGCTAAAAAGGTAGCAAAACAGGTAAAAGTTGACAGTCAGTTCAAAATGTCTTCAGACTGCCCTAAAGACAGGTACTCATTGTTTGCAGGAGAAAATGTGCAACCTAGTTTGCAATTTCCACCAGCAGCAGATACTCAAGAAACCAAGACTGTTGATGAAGAGAAGGCTGCTGTACTTGAAGATGAAGTGCAAACTAAACAAAGAAGCCCCCTCACCATTCTATTTGAGGATGAAGGATATCTATTAGAGGATGAACAACCAGTTGATGAAGCAGAGCTAAGTGCTGAAGCATGTGGAGAATTCCTCACCTCAGAGGTTAAATCAGATAGACCTAAGAAGAAGAAAAAGAGGACCGTAGCTTCATACAGAAAGCCTAAAACTAGGCCAACTAATAAACTCAGGTGGAATATGAAAAAGCTACTTGATCCCAAGCTAAATTTCAGACAAGAAGCTGTTGTGATTGATTCTTCCTCTAATGAAGAAACATAAATTGTTAAACAGGGCAGCAAAAGCAAGGGGAAGTCAATTGCCAAGCCTTCTTCTTCTTCCCAACCTGCAAAGACAAAAAGATTACAGTCAGTAAGAGGAATTGAACAACCTAGGTCTAAAATGTCAGAAATAATTGATGAGATAAAAGATAGACTCATCAAACAGTAGGAAGAAGATAAAGCAAAGGCATGTACTCTTGAAAATCAGGAATGGGATGAAGAGGATCAAGCTATACTCAAGCAAGCAGGAATTTTAGAAGAGTCAATTGTTATTGTTGATTTCTCAGATCTTTTAATGCAGGATGCAAATGTATTGGAAAACCCTAATTTTGATGATGAAAGCTTGCAGGTAAGAGTTCAGAAATACAAGCAGCGGGTAAAACAATTACAGGAAAATAATGACAGTTTGTTTAAAATCAACAAGGGGCTTATAGAGGAGCTGCAAGATGTACATCATCATTTCTTACAGCTATCAGAAGTGTCTAAAGGACTGTTAAAAAGGAAGGCAGTCACTGACAGATATTCTACAGAGTTAGAGAAGACAGTTGAAAGCCTATAGCAAGAGAATGAAGGCCTTCAGAAAAAGGTAGTTGATATGGAGAAGAAACAAAAAGAGCAAAAAAGAGGTCTCAAAACCTAGATGGTTTAGACCTACTTGCTGAAGCAGAAAAGGAGATTTGAATTAGTTATGCTTTAATTAATGAATCAGTTTGACAAACAGTTTTGTTAATGATTTCCTATTTTTAGCAATTTGTAATTTTGTAAAAAAATACTTTTACTTTACCTTAGTGATTCGATGGGGACAGTTAGGAGGTGAGACCTAACTGATTTTGGGAGAATGTTCCTATTTAGATGAGTTAGCAATACATTGTTCGGGTTCTGATTTTTGGGAGCATTAAGAGGTCTGCAAGCTGCTTATACTTTCAGACTTGTTCAGAGATAGGTACTGTAACTCTTATATACATTTTCTGATGAAATAATGTGATATATGACTTTTTCCCCTTCATTTTGTCTATGTTGGCTTTGCTATTGAGCATGTTTTGCTTCTTAAATGATAAATTCATTGCTAGTTGATGTGTTTTTCTGGTGATGCTTATCCTTTAATGTATGAACCTCAGCATAGTCCCTTTGTTGGATCTTATGTGATATGTTAGACATCTTTATCAGTTTATGTTTATGATTTAGTTGTTGCTTTTCTCTTGAATGTATTCCCTGCATGTTCTTGAAGCTTACAACCATTTAAATCATACCAAAAACCCTAAACTTTGTTTTATTTATTGAGTTTTAGTCTTGAGATTGTGTTGGCTTGTTCCCCTAGCCTTAGGAACAATTTCTGGCACAAACAGGTTGCACTCAAACGAAGCTTATCTTCTAATAGCTGTACACTAACTGCGAAATGATCGGCCTCATTCCTTAAGGTCTGGTCATCGAGAGCTTTGATGTGTTGTATTTTACTTTCCTCTTCTTGGTACCTTTTCTGCAAAATTTCCACAAACAAGTTGTGGTCCGAAAAAGCATCTATCCTCTGTTCAACTTCTACTTGGCATCAGTTATAAGTAATCAGGAGCCTTCTGAAGAATTCTGTACATGCCCCTTTTGTCTTTCTAACACCCTTCTTGAATTCCTTGGCTGTGTTGATGGAAAAATCCAATAAGTCGTAGTCCTGCCTAAGAGCCTGTCGATCTTTCGAGGGCAGCTCTGCAGGCACTTCTTCATTATTTTCTAGTCTTGCCATCCTCGCTGTCAGAACTTCCAAGATGTCCTGAGATCTGTCAACAAAATATGAGGAGGTCTCTAGAATCTCCTCCAACCGACCATATACTTGCAAAACCTTGCATCTTTTCTTTTCTATGGCCGTCTGCAACTGAAGCATCTTTGCTTTCTGTGCCAGCACATGTTCCTTGAAAGGTTGGAGATTAACCTGTTGTTCTTTGGCTTCCTTCAAAGCTGCTGTCAGAGAGGTAATCTGCTCTTGAAGTTTTGTTTCTTGTTCTTGAGATTGCCTTTCATTCACCTCCAAGGTGGTCTTTTGCAGCTCCAAATCCTCTATCTTTCCTAGCAGCTATTCTTTCTCTGCCCTCAATTCTTGATATTCTTGTTGTATCTTCTCCAGACATTCCTGGGCAGTCTCCATATATCTTCTCTCTGCTTGGAGAACCTGAAGTTCAGCCTTTGAAGACTTTATCTCCTTTTTCATGTCTTCAAATTTTCTCTTCAACCTATTGTTTTCTTCTCTTTCTTTCCTTAGTGTGTCTTTTAATTGAGAAGAAGACTTCTTAGACTGCTCCAGGTCGGTCATTATTTTATCTACATTGTCCTCTAAAGCGTGGATCAATGCAGCCCCTACTCTAATAATTAATCTGGGGTCTTTGTCTATTCCGTATACAATGGTCGTATCAGTTATCATCTTACCAGACATACCCCCTGTTTCAACCTTCTTTTCAGTTCTTTTGAATATCCTTTTCCTTTCTTTATCATAGAAGATAGTATTAAAATCAGGGACCTCTTCCCCTATCTTCTGCTCAAAGGGGACAAGTCTGAGGGTGGGGGCCACAGACTGTCCAGGTGTGCTGACAGCAGGTACTTTAGGGTCTTGAACATCGGGGTTCTCCACGTCTTGGGTATGAATGTCTGCTATGTCAGAGGCTGACTGTTCTGTCATTGTTTGGGTCAGCTTCATCCTCTCTGCCTCCTATTTCTGAAGCTCCTCATCTAGCTTCCTTTTTCTTTCTTCTTCTTCAATATTGGCATCTTCTTCTGCTTTTCTAGCTGCCTCTTGTGCAGCTCTTCTCTTCTCTTCCTCTTCTCCCTTCAGCCACCCTTCGACTTCTTGGGCTAAACTTTGGGCTTCTTCGTTTCTTTTCCTAGTTTCCTCATTGGCCTTTGCTTGCTCATCCTGCCCCTTGCCACCTTTGGTGGTGATCTTCTTTTTAAACCTTTTCCTCAAGGCCGTTATGTTTAATGCACTGCGGAAAATAGACTCTTCCCTGTCCCAGTGGTGAGTGTACTCAAAATGGACATTGGCTTCTTTGTAGTGCTCAACAACCTTGTTGTGGGATTCATTCCTGTGGAAGGGAATTTCCCCAAAATGAAACTTTTCCAACTCCTCCACAAATTCATCGGCCTTCTTAACTCTAGTAAACTTATAACTCCCCAACCGGAAAGGAAAAGGAGGATATGCAACCTTCTTATGTTCAAATAAAAATATTCCTATGCCATCTAGGAAGACTTGCCTAACTACCTCTTTGTGAATTATATAGTCTGTGGCATACTTAGGCAGTAGGGAGGGTGCTCTAGAGCCTCCAAACATTCTGAAATAGAGCCCCTCCTCAGTCAGGTAATAATCAACATATTCCTCGATCACCTGCAGTGCCTCCTCAGACATGCAGTCACATTCTTTTAAGAAAATGAGAGTATATAATGGCATGATAAAATGTTCACAGACCTCCCTGTAGTGACTGTGGTACTTGTGAGCCCACAGTGGTTTGTTTGTGTAGTAAATAGGTATTCTCTCACGGTCCCAGATGCGCCTTAGGCTGGGGAAAGGTTGATTACATAGTATGCAATCAATGAGTATGGAGCTCATGTAAAATTCTGACCTCTTTTGGGACACTCCTCCCAAAGCTGAGGCCATACAGGTGGAAAGGCTATTGGATACTATGTTGGCCCAGTTGAAAATGGTCCCCTATTTCACGACATAAAAAATTATCGGCATCCACTCCAACTTGAAGCTTTTTCCATTGGCTCTCCCAAAAATTCTATTGAGCATTAAGGCAATGAACCGGTAAGGGGTTCTCAAGCTTGCAGTGTCATATTCTCCCGTCGGCTTGGTTCTAAAGTTCCTTCTAGGAATGAGCATCCTATTGAGGGTCTCAACGAGGTCTATCCTAATATTTCTCAGCCAATATTCTATTAAATATACTTGTGCTTCTGCCAAGTGGTAGGCCAGGGCTACATATCTTGGGCTATAGGCAGCATAGACTTGTTTGTCAACATTCTCAAGAATCATAGTGGTTACATCTGCCCTGGGCAGAATCCACCCAATCACTTCAGAGCATGGAAAGAGCTCCGGTCTTGTAGCAATCTTCATCAATGAAGACCTTTCTATGTTGGCATATATGCTTTCTTCCTCAAAGCCTATATCAGGCACCTCTCGGCGTGTGATCAACCTGTAGATGTCTCCCCACTGATACTCAGGCTCTATACCAGTTATGCATTTAGTGTCCTCATAAATATATTCGGTCTTGGTGATGGCTTCCACGTCAGGATCCTCTTGGACCACAGGGGCCTTCTTCTTTTGACGCTTAGACATTTTGGGTTCGGAGGAATCTTCCTGTCACATATAAAATTGTAATTGTTAGGCTATTTCCAAACAAATTATAGGGATTGAGATAAAAATGTAAGCATTTTACCTTATTTGCATTCAACATGGCAGAAATTAATCCAATTAAGCCAATATGTTTACACCAATACTCTTGTCTAACACTGAAATCAACTCAGTCAACAAATCTTTGAGTGGGTTACAAAGTCTACGTTAAATTGAAGAAACCTTGGGTTTTTTATGGGCGCCATGACCACTGCGCTACGCGAAACGAAAGAGGCACTTATTCTAGCCATTCAACAGGGCATTTCAGGAAATAGCACCTCATATATGCATTCTACGGTCCGTCTTAGGTTGGGTGATGCTACACTACCCCAAATTGGTTCAGGTTCGAACTCGACCCCGAATCGGGTCGCTCGAAAGAGCGAGGTAAACAAGGTCATGGCTAGCAATACGTTGGAGACTGGACCAGAGGAAAAATTCTGACTTTCCCCAGGAAAACCCTGAACATCCCCCCCGTGTCGACCAAGCGTAAAATGGGGCAAACCAGTGCAGACAGCATAACGGCCGTCTGCACCAATTTCCCCAACCATCAAGTGCAGAGTTGAAAACCATAATGGCCATGGAAGGAAACTACCCGTGGGCAACAAAATTCCCCTACTGACAGTGCCAAGACTCACCTTCACATATATACATGTTACGATGGAAAACGGCGTGAAAAACCTAACCGTGGCAACAAACAATTTGAACACCCAGTTGAACGGAAAGGGATAATGGGTACAAGAGCCTACCTGGCACTGCTGCACAACTGGCAGGAGGAAGGCTGTTGAGTTTCCATGGTGGATCCACCTAGGAACGAGGGTACCGACAGCGGGGTCCTGGTTAGCTCGAGCGACAATGACAACGCAGCGACAGTTCGAAATAACAATAAAATAATCAACTTACCCGACCCCATATATATATATATATCCGGTTAACCATAAGCGGCGGGTGAAAACATCGAACAGTGAAAACGCAAGGATCGGAGATCATATGAACATCTCCCCCCATAACGTCGGGTGGTAAAACAACTAGGTGAACTGTTGAGACATCCGGGAGAAACCAATAAAGCATCGGAGATCGCAAGATTAAATCGTTGGAGCGATAGATGGATGAGGAGCCGCAACGGCGGAAATATAAAAGACATGACATTCTGCAACAGGAAAAATCTGAATCGAAGAAAAAACCACTTAATGACCGGAAAGACAGCTTTTTCGAAGCCACAACGACGGAAACCGAAAACTTAAGGATCGGTGAAATAAATCAATGGGATCAGAAACAGTTAATGCAATTGTCGGGAGACTTCGCAGTATGCCTTCCGTAACTGTGGAGAACGTAAGAACAAAATGTTTCGACGGGAAACCAAATGATAGCTGAGTGAGACAAAGTGCATCAGAGAAAATTATCGGGGCTGGTTTCTTATTACTTCTCTGCAACAGCGGGAGTGCAAGTGACTAAACTTCCGACTCAAATACTCAAAAATGTGTTCGATGACAAGGTAAACTTAAACAAGTAGTGAAGCATTTATGGCATTAGGAACCAGGCTGCAAAATCATCAAACCAAATCAAAAGTTAAACCAAAATAAGCAAAAGGAGGCTCTTGAAATTTTTTGAATTTTGGGAAAATTGTTGCAGTTGCAACACCATCTTATCATTTGGATAAGAAATGATGATTTCATGATGAAGCAGAATGATCAAGAAGGAGTCTACCCATGAAACAAACAAAAGATAAGTATTCAATGATATTGTTTTGTTGTGCATTTGATTATATTCAGTTAATGTGTTATGCATGATAGATTGTTTGCATTAATGATTGTATACTACTAATATGCATGTGATGGGTAAGTAGCTCATGGTTCTATACATCTCTCCATTGCTACTTATCTAGAATTAAACCTATTTGCTGACATATTGGATTAGTGCACAATCTCAATGATGCCATGATAGAGATGGAAGGCATCTAGAAAGTTTCCGTGAGATATGGATGAATGTTGTATTGGATAAACAGTTGCATGATGCATAAGAATTTGTCATTATCCATATGTTTTATGAAATAGTTCTAACCATGCAACTGGTGCATTTTTGTAGGAAAGGTCCTGTAAAACCTCCTACAAGAAAATAAGGATGAGACTTGTTCCGAAGAACAAGTGATAAACATGAATCTGAAGCTCCCAGGTTCAGAGACACCATGACGAAAGAAAGAGTTTCAGAGAGTGGTAGATCCACCTCGAAGGATGAAGACCCCATATGGATCTACAAGAACAAGTGTACAAAGCAAGGTTCGTGACTTGCCTCAGAAAGAATAGACTATGACATGACATACTCTATTGACGTATTTATCAAGCATAGAACCACCTGTACAGAATGAAGAGGGAAGATGATACTCCACTTCATGGGGAGTGACTACAGAGGATATCTGAGTTCGACATGGTATGACATGATGGATAACTTCATGATGGATCAAGACTTTACCAAGAGTAAAGTGGGTTCCAACCTTCAAGGTTGAATGCATAAGACTAGGATATGCTGATGACCTGACAAGATGAGCTCATGAAAGATGTTATGATGAAAGAATAATAGAATGATGTTTGGGATACAGTTCCCAAACCAAAAGGAAAGAGTATAGTATCCTCCAAATGGATATACAAAATAAAGCATGCAGCCGACGAAAGTATTGAGAAGTATAAAGCAAGGTTGTAGAAGATGAACCTGTCATCCTGTTATTATATGTGGATGACTTATTCTTGACAGGGAATGAGAAACAGATCATGGAAAGCAAGAAGAAACTAGCAGAATAATTTGAGATGAAAGACCTTGGGTTAATGCATTATTTCCTAGGTCTGGAAGTATGGAAAAGTTCAGAAGGAAAGTATGAAGTAGAGATATTGAAAAGATTCAATATGTTGGAATGCAAAGCCATGGCTACTCCCATGGATTCCAACCTGAAGTTGTTAGCTGATGACCCATCAGAATTAGTGGATGTGACTCACTACAGACATATCATTGGGTCATTGATGTATTTAACAAATACTAGACTAGACATTTGTTTTGCTGTGAACACCTTAAGTCAATTTCTTGTTCAACCAAGACGGGTTCACTTAGTAGCTGCAAAACATGTGATGAGATATCTGAAAGGGACTATAGACTTTGGTCTATACTATGATGGTAGCCATGAGTAAATATTGTATGGATAGACAGATGCAGATTGGGGATGGAAATATCTCAGATAGAAAAAGTACTTCAGGTGGATGTTATAGTCTAGGATCTGCTATGATTTCATGGTTTAGCAGAAAGCAGTCTAGTGTTGATCTAAGCACAACTCAAGCAGAATATATAGCATCTTGCTCTGCTAGTTGTGAAGCCATATGGCTTCGAAAGCTGATGTCAGGATTATTCAACCTATAATTGGACACTATCGTGATTCTATGTGATAATCAAAGTTGTATATAGATGACAGAGAACCCAGTATTCCACGATAGATCGAAGCACATAGAAATCCGGTCTTTCTACAAACTAGTGAAGATGCTGATGATGATGTTTTAGTATTTACATACTGTAGATGCAGATGATGACGATTCAGTATTTTGATATTGAATATAGAGATGATGATGTTTCAGTATTCCCATACTGAAGATATAGATGATGATGATTTCACTGTTCCCATACTGAAGATATAGATGATGCTTTTAGTATTCACATACTGGAGATACAGATGGTGATAGTTCATTATTCACATACTGAAGATGTAGATGATGATGGTTTGGATGATGATGTACTGACGAAGCCTCTATCTCGAGTAAAGTTCGAACACTTTCGATACAATCTTGGTGTTTTTCAAAAAGACCTTCCTCGAAAGGGGGAGTAGTGATGTTGCAGTGGGATTGTATCATCCCTAGGCACTTGCCCAAAAGTGACCCGAAGACCTCGGTCTTCGAGAATGAAGAGGGATTGTATCATCCTGGGACATATGTCCAGAAGTGATCCGGTGACTTCGGTCATCGAGAAAGTGGTGGGATTGTATCATCCCTAGGCACTTGCCCAAAAGTGACCCGGAGGCCTCGGTCTTCGAGAATGAAGAGGGATTGTATCATCCCGGGACATATGTCCAGAAGTGATCCGGTGACTTCAGTCATCAAGAATGTAGTAGGATTGTATCATCCTTGAACTTTGGTTCAGAATGGATCTGGTGAACTTCGGTCATCGAGAAGGTGGTAGGATTGTATCATCCTTGGACTTCAATTCAGAATGGATCCAGTGAACTTCGGTCATCGAGAAGGTGGTAGGATTGTATCATCCTTGGACTTCGGTTCAGAACGGATTCGGTGAACTTTGATCATCGAGAAGGTGGTAGGATTGTATCATCCTTGGACTTTGGTTCAGAATGGATTCGGTGAACTTCGGTCATCGAGAAGGTGGTAGGATTGTATCATCCTTGAACTTCGGTTTAGAATGGATCCGGTGACTTCGGTACTCGAGAACGTGTGTTGATCCCATAATTCCTAGAGGAAGTATTGTCTAAGCTCCACATCTGTGTTGATCCCGTAATTCCGAAAGGAAGGATCGTTAGTAACTCCTTAAAGACCTAAATCCTGTAATTCCAAAAGGAAGGATCATTGAATTGATCCTGTAAATCCAATAGGAAGGATTGTCTGAGTTCCACAAATGTGTTGATCCCATAATTCCAATAGGAAGGATTGTCTGAGTTCCACATCTGTGTTGATCCCATAATTATGGAAGGAAGGATCGTTAGTAACTCCGTAAAGACCTAAATCATGTAATTCCAAAAGGAAGGATCATTGAATTGATCCCGTAATTCCAATAGGAAGGATTGTCTGAGTTCCATAGATGTGCTGATCCCGTAATTCCAATAGGAAGGATTGTCTAAGTTCCACATCTGTGTTGATCCCGTAATTCCGAAAGGAAGGATCGTTAGTAACTTCGTAAAGACCTAAATCTCGTAATTCCGAAAGGAAGGATCATTAAATTGATCTCGTAATTCCAATAGGAAGGATTGTCTGAGTTCAACAGATGTGTTGATCCCGAAATTCCAATAGGAAGGATTGTTTGAGTTCCACAAATGTGTTGATCCCGTAATTCTGAAAGGAAGGATCGTTAGTAACTCCGTAAAGACCTAAATCCCGTAATTTCTAAAGGAAGGATCGTTAGTAACTCTGTAAAGACCTAAATCCTGTAATTCCGAAAGGAAGGATCGTTAGTAACTCCGTAAAGACCTAAATCCCATAATTCCGAAAGGAAGGATCATTGGTAACTCTGTAAATACCTAAATCCCGTAATTCCGAAAGGAAGGATCATGTTGATGTTTTGATGATGTTGATGTTTTTATGATGATGATGATGTACTGATCAAAAGATCAGAGTATTATGATGATGATGATGTTGCTGATCGAAAGGTCAAAACACTGAACATGTTGCTAAAGATGTTGCTGATCGAAAGGTCAAGGTACTTAAGAGGTTGCTGAAGTTGTTTCTGATCAAAAGATCAATATACTAAAGTTGTTGCTGATTGAAAGGTCAAAGTGCTGAAGATGTTGCAAATCCAAAGGTCAAAATACTAAAGATGTCGCTGAAGTTGTTGCTGATCGAAAGGACAAAGTATTGAATATGTTGATGATCGAAAGGTCAAAATGATGATACTGTTCGAAAAACATCAAGATGCTGAAGAAGTAGTTGCAGATCAAAATAGTCAAAATGTTGCTATTACCAAAGACTGAAGATTGAAGATGAAGACTACATGATATCGAAAAGATTCCAATGATTTATAGATGTGTTACCCTGATGATGCTAATGATGTCCTCTATCCCTCTCCTACTATTGCTATTGTTGATGTTGTTGTAGAATACCCTTCTCGTTAAGGGGGAGTGTTGAAATATTGTAACTTCGAAGAATATTCTATATGTATCTTTTGTGGTCCCCGATGGTCCTACCGGGAGAACCACTTGTATTACTTTGTATCCCAATGCTTCTAATTAGAAGAACTAATAAGAGTCATGAGGTAGTCCCCTCTAATTGTAAAAATCGGTCATTAGCACCCTAGTGTGGTTACTTGAGCCTACATGTGTAACTCGAGCCTACATGTCGAATGAGTTAATTCAAGTGAACGGATGAATATAAATAGAGGTGTGGTGCTCCTCATTTGATACACACACTCTCACTTGTCTAGCGCATTAGTGGAGGAGAGAAGAGTAGCTGGAGAAGGAGGAGGATCAGGCTTTGATCTCCTTGCTGGTTTTATCTTTTGTCTTTTATCTTTTTGGGGCATCTATATTGAGGAGGATTTTGCTGGGTTTTTCCCTTTAGGATTTTCCCAGGATAAATCTATGTTTTTCTTGTGATTCTGTTTCTTTCAGTGATCCTGCTTATATGCTTTTGTTATGAAAATGAAATGAAATATTGATGTATTAGCTAAGCATATGAAAAGTTAACAAGTGGATCTCAATCAGGGAATCAAGGAGGGGTTAATTTTATAATAGGTGATGAAACAAATGATGAAAAGGAAAACATATATACACAATTCCGATTTTCTAATTAGTCCTACCACTCATCTCTTTCCCCTTTCGGGTCAATCGAGAAGTCATGGGGTAAGTATTAAGATTACTTTGAAATATCAAATATGGAATATGAAATTGATAATAAATCAAAGTATACTACCCTGCAGATTAGAACTACGATAGTTTGCAAAAAAAATGAAAGGAAAGCAAAAAGGAAACACGGACACAAATCCCCCCAGGGGGGATGGTGAATAGGCTCGAAAGAGCCTATTCGGAAGGACCTTTCTTTTTATTAGCAGTGATTTACAATATCAGCAAATTAAAATTGATGCACTTTGGTCCTTGTTATCTGGGATCCAAAGGCTTACAACAAGCTTGTAACAAGCTAGAATTAAAACACAGTGGTGGGGGAAGCTTCTGGGAAGCTCCGGTTCGTCCAAGAGTTGGAAATTTGGCAGAGTCTCCTTCTATTTTTTGTTAGACCTGCTAAAAAACAGTGAAAAATCAAAATCAAATGTGCCCAAACACAATTTGAAAGTGTTTTGGGTCACTACACTAGTTACCGAAAAAAAACTTAAGTAAAATTTTGTTAAGTTAGGGTAATCTAGTTTTTCAAAAAGGAACCAACGAAAGCAAGATTTCCTTGGGATATTGGATTGCTGTTTGGGAAGCCAATGAGATGTGCACTTTTATTGCAGAATATGAAACTTTAAAGTACATCAAATGAAACTACCTTAAAAGCAAGCTACAAATTTTCATTAAAATGCTTGCAAAAAGAGGATACTTTCAACTAGATCTCTTAAAATATAAATTTATATGCAAAATGGAACTGAGATCTAAAATAAAGAAAGGATCTTACTGACTAGATATATATGTAATTTTCTTAATGAGACAGATCTAATCAATAAGACTCTTTAAAAGTAACCAATTTGAAGAGAAATTAAGATTTTGAAGGAGGAAGAGAGAGAAAGAGTGTTTGAAGCCTGTGAATGTTGGGTTTTGGATTCTGATTTGGTGGAACACCGAGGGACTATGTTATTTAGAATATCTTGAATATGAGGAATATGCAAACCAACTCAACCTATTCTACAAGCGAGATCACCTGCAACTTAGAAATCCTTGCACAAACAGATAGTTAAAACATAGGTGCTGCTGGAAGAGATAATTGGAAAGCATGCAATTAAACTTAAAATACATACAACTCCAATAGATCTGAAACAAGTACTAGTAAGAGCATAAATCAAACTAGAATAAACTCTTACCCTAATAGGAGGGAGCTCTCTCCTTCAAGGACAACAATTAACCAACAAAAGCAATGATAAATAACATAGATTATACCTCATAAGCATTTGACAATCGCCATCCACACATGAAGAGAATTACACCATAGATATTGAATCCAAAGCTTCTTTATTCCAGAATAATAAACAATACAGTACAAGAGAAACAACACCTCAATCCCAGTTCTAACTCTTGGAAGAGGCTACTTGTGCTTTGATTTATACAAAAACCAGGAGATCCAGCCCAGGGGGCGCAAATCCCAAGGAGATAGATCAAATCAGCTGATGGAGAGTCAATCAATGCATATCTGAAGCTGAATTGAGCCTACTTTTCAACCGAGGGATTGATTGAGCTGACACATCAACCCATAAACCAACACATCAGTCCACAGAGCTCCCAGGAGAACCCACACGTGTGGAGGAGAGAGAGAGGGCGCAATTCCCCATAAATACTGCTGAAGATCAACTCTGGATCTGATTTGATCACCTCCTTTAGTCAAGGATTTGTCAGATCCAGTCAATCTGGTTCAAATCTGATTGGTTTCAATCAAATCGGTTGAGAATCCACTGATTTATGATTTTGGATTTGCTCCATTATTCACCAATTTATTAATTAAAATAATCAATAAATGATTTTTTGGGGCTTTCTGACATGAGTGATGAAAAATCACTCAAAACTAGGAAATAGTGGGTCCATGGGTTTGCATGGTGCTCTTAGCTTGAAAATGAGCACCTACATGACTGAAACTGATTACTTGGCCCACTTTTATTACAAAATCAAAATTTCCAATTAAACTATTAAAAAATAGCCTAAGTTTTGGAAAAATTAAATTTTAATAAAAACACTAAAAAAACTAAAAAATTGAAAAATTGAAAAAACCTAGGGGGACTTAGACATGTTCATATGACTCGACCATGATGTCTAGCATGTTTATACATTGACAGATAGACTCTAATAACCTCAATAGGCCTAAATGCCAAGCCGACCACTGCAACTTTGAAGGTATGGAGTGAAAAACTTAGAAATTATGAGTCGTTTATTCAACAACCAATAATAACCAAGGGAAAAAACACCCTGGGCTGATCGGATTGAAAAATAAAGTCTAAGAGACCAAATCTTTTACAAACAATATCATGTTAGAACATTTATTGCAATTTCCCCATGGGGTATGAACATGTGATATAGTACAACAAGCACTTCCTAGAAGTACTTCCAAAGTTCTTCTTAAGTCCGAACAAGTTATCCTTGTCCGGTTCACCAGGCTCACTTGAAAAAAAACCACTAAGTACAACTTAGGTGGTAACACCTGCAATTACACAAAAAGATAAAGTGAGGTCAGAGAGCTTGCACATTTTAGGTTTTCATCACGCTTAGCATAGTTGATAAAGCAATCTTGATCAACAATTCCTTTTCTTGGGGTATTAAGTGGTAAACCTTCGGCTTCTAGAGCAGTGCTGGAAGGAGAAATTTTGCTCAAAAAAATGATCCAGTAGGAGATATGAGGAGGACAAGTGCCTTGTCCTGCTGAGGCTTTGATACCATATTAAATTGAGCACATAGATCTATGTATCAACACACAACTCACAAAATAGATCACAGAATTTTACTCAGGAATTGAAGAATTAAGCAGTGCAAAAAATGGCTTGCAGCTGTGAATGCTTTCGTTAATAAAAAAGTAATTGGATAATAATTACAATGTAATACACTGGTATTAATAACCATTCAATTCGAATGCATTAGAGAGGAATTCGAATTGAATGACTCTACCTTACTGCATGGATAACTGGACATGTCTAAATCATCATTGGAGCTCAACTAGTTAGCCCTAGTTGCCTCAATTAGTGCACCTGTCAGTTACAATCAGTAAACTAGCCTAAATGAGTGTGGTAGGTGAGGGATTGCACATTCCCACATGCAATCAATCAATGACTAGCACTAACTAAATGTAATTGTAATAACCTGTGTGTTAAGCCTCGGACATATGTAATTTGTAATTGTTTATTATTGTGGCACAGGGTGCCGAAAAAAGGGTCTTTAAGGACCTAGAGACATTATTATTATTTTTGCAAATAATTAATTAATTTAAACAACTGGCACATCAAGGACCACTGAAAGAGTATGGGAGGCCTAGATCCACAATGTCAGTGGGAATGGGGACATTCCTAGCACTTTAGAACTTGTTTGGTTGATCTTGGTCCATATTTATGCCTTAGTGGCTTTATTACTTAATGATCACCCAAACATTGTACAAATGACCCAACTTTTGATTAATTTATCCTATGTTGGTATTATTGAGCCTAATTCACGATTTAGTGGGACTCCTTAGTGTTTGGGTGGGTGCCACTTGTTGATTGAGCTCTTTGGTCGTTTTTTAACTCCTTGTGTAAATATTTGTGTAACTCTTGTGTAAATCCTTTTGTAACGCCCCCTTTTCTATTTTGGGAAGATGCCTTGGCTTGTGTGACACCTCACCTCACTAATTTTGAGTTGGGTAGAGTGGATTGGAGTCATTATCCTTGAAATTTTGAATTTCTTGTGTTGGATTAGAGTTAACCTCTTATGGTTGATTTATCCCCCCCCCCCCCACCATTGGATTGACTCAAGTCAGCTTACCATGGTTTCATTTTGGCCCGTTGAGTTAGAATTACCTTATTTGTTCTATAAATACATGTTTGATATCCTTGGTTTGGGGGTTGTTTCTCATGACTCTTTTGGATGGTTGTTGATTATGGTTGTTCATACTTTGGATTTTCCTTGGTTTCCAATACTTGGATTTTTCCTTAACCTGCACATAAATCCCGATGGTGAATGGTGATATCTTGATGGCCTATGGGGTCTAGATTACCGTTGCACCTAGTAGTGGGGTGGAAGAGGAAGTACGTGGTGAGGGTTAGAGTTTTGGATAATCAAGCTGATACTTGAGTTATTCTTCAGTGCACCTGTATTGTGGATCTGTGGCCTCATCTCAGGGGTGGCATGTCAAATTGAGATATGGCATGGCAGTGCCAAAGGCTGGGTGGAATGTGGTCCAGATGATGCCAGTTGCGCATTGATAAGATACGTGATTTATATCATGTTTATTTAATTTACTTGAATATGATCTGATTTATTTATTGATGCACATGAAATGTTTGATGAAATGTATGATTTATTTGTGGAAGAATATTCTCATAGAATTCAATCTATTTATGCAAGTGAATTTTATGAAGGAATTGGAAACTAGTTTTTGGGATTTTGTGCACAAATTGTTTAAGAAACGAATTATTTGGTACCTCTGCTATAGAACTGATATTTCTTCCCCTTTTCATTATATACTGTATATTTTGATGGTTTCGTATCCTCAGAATGGTTTACGACACTTCTCTTAGGTGCTTTTACCTTTTATTCGAAAACTAGTTCTTCGATCGGACTGTTTGGCATAGTTTGGAGAATTATAACATGAAGTGTTTCTAAAAATGACTGAGTGTTAATTTTATGTTTATATATGATAAATAATACTGAAATTTGTTTGAGAATGTGAGGATAAATCTTCTTGGTAGTGTTGGGTAAATGTCTACCGAAATTCTAGATCAATTTCCAATTTCTAGCTCCTTCAATGGGATTGTTTTGAGTAGATTTGTGACTTTGCATATGAAGCGTTTGACAAAATGTTAGAATTAGATATACCTCTGTTATTAATGATAAATTTTTTTATTAAGAGTTGGAATTGCATTTGAATTATTCTACAACCTGTGGATTTAAATATTCTAATGATTCCTAGAATTACTAGTCAATTCAGATGAGTAGAATTAACTTATTTTATGGATTGTTTAATGGAATTTATATGGGTGGAAAGCTACATCCATATGACTATAAGTGATCCATGATATGATTTCCATAAGCTACAATAGTCATATATCTCTCTTTATTTGGCATTTGGAAAGTTTAATTGAAAACTATGTACATTGCAGTAAAATTGGCAAATAGTTTTTGGATTCGAATCTCTGTTTTTGGTAAAAGATGAATGTACAGACATATGCTCTGTTATTGGTTATTTACTTGTGCTATATAATTCTATTTTCTAGATCTGTACCTTCACCTTTGTGTGCCTCAAAAATCGGTACGATTGGTTTGATTGAATTCTTGGCAGTATTTATTAACTAGTTGTATTGATTGAACTTGAAATATCCGTCGTTTATGTACTTGGATTTGATCTGAAAAAGTACTTTATTTTGCTGTACATACATTCTTAAATATGTGTATAATGGCTGTAGGTTCACTTTTTTTTTCATTAGCATGGTTGTGTGTCGAATTCGTGCAAGATTAGTTGTTAGTATTGAACAACTAGTTAACTAGTTCTTGTGGAATCATTTTCATAATTACTATGTTTAATTAATTGGAAAATGATAATTAACCCTGATTTGCATGTTATTAGGTGTTAATTAGCCATTGGAGTTGATAAACAGTGTTTAAGTGATAAACAAATGAAATTATAATAAGTACCGTCAATTATGCGCTAATTATCGTTAAGTATCGTAATTGGAACACTAATTACTAATTAATCATGATTAAGAGTAAATGACATTTAGATGTGGAATTTATGTTTGAATTGGATTGGAATGGATATGTGATGTTTTCAGAAGGTGTTAGTAATCCTTTCTAGCCCTTGGATCAGACATTTGAATAAATATTGAATTTATTTTAATTTATTTGTAATTAAAGGGACTTTGTCATGAAACAAATATTGAAAAATGAATTTTAATATTTGTTTAACTAATCTATTGTGATAAAATTATCTAATTAGCGTTAGAGAGCTAATGACATGTCCCTCGTTCCCATTGATATCCTCAGGGGACATTACAAGTGGTATCCGAGCTTAGTTTCCAACACTGCGGCAGTTGGGCCTTCTACAAATTTATTATCTTATGTATATGTGCATTTGGAGTTTACAAATGTGCTTAGCAAAATTAATTTAACCTCCCTTATGTTAATAGAAGAATAAGAAACCTCACTTTAGAGATTATTTCTTTGTATTCCTTAGAATAAATTAACATTGAATGTTGGTTGTTCAATGAGTGATTGGTAATTACTATGTGGTGCATGTCCAATAATTGACTTTGACTTGATTGGTTGATGTCTTCTAGATGATGTGTTCTGATTGATGTATTGTGATCATTGCATTATCCTTGATGAATCTTGGTTGATGTCTTATGGATGATGTATTCTGATTGATGCATTGTGATCTTTGTATTATCCTTGATGAATCTTGGTTGATGTCTTCTAGATGGTGTATTCTGATTGATGCATTGTGGTCATTGTATTATCCTTGATGAATCTTGGTTGATGTATTCTGGATGATGCATTGTGATCATTGTATCATCCTTGATGAATCTTGGTTGATGTCTTCTGGATGATGTATTATGATTGATGTATTGTGATCATTGTATCATCCTTGATGAATCTTGGTTGATGTATTCTGGTTGTGTATTTTGAATAATGTATTCCATTTGATGTATGTTGGTTGATGTATTTTGATTGGTGTATTATGATAATTGTATTTTTCTTGATGAATCCTAGTTAATGTATTCTGATTGTGTATTCTAATTGATGTATTCTGATTAATGTATTCTAATTGATGTATGATGGTTGATGTATTATGGTTGATGTGCTTTGATTGATGTACTATGATTAATGCTCGCATGGTTAGTTGATGCATGTATGGTTGTCCTTGGTTGATATTACATGATCGATATATGATTGATATACGTTGAGATATTATGAATTGATGGACGATGTATTTATGAATGATGTATGCATGAGGTTCGTTGTATGATTGATATCAGTTGATGAATAATGTCTTTTGAGTGATATCTAAGAAGAGTTATGCTTTGTGTTGAAATGAAAAGTAATAGGTTGTTATGGCCTTTCTAGTTCTTAGTTAGATTAGAACTATTGCACATAACTTCACTTTGCTTGTTACATTAAAATGCAAAAGTATTTCGGTGATCTTTGAAAATATTTATCCTTGTGATCTTTGTTGAAAGTATCTTGCTAGAGTATCCTTGTAGTATATCAAATACCTTTGTTGAAATGTAGCAGCTGGTCTGGCTACGATTTGATGATCCCAGTACTGAGATAATTGTGTGTACATCCTTGTTTGGCATCTGAACAGATTTTAGGAATGGAAATGGAGTCTAGACTTGCTTGATAAACCCAACTAGAAGGATGGCTTGGCTGGTAGCCTGATAAACCCATCTGTTGGCTTGGCTATGTCTCATGTGAATTTGGCTAAGTGTAAACCACTACCTATGTAAACCTAATAAACCCAACTGGAAGGATGGCTTGGATGGAAGCCTGATAAACCCACTTGTTGGCTTGGTTGTTTCTCATGTGAATTTGGATAAGTGTAAACCACTGCCCGTGTAATCCTGATAAACCCAACTGGAAGGATTGTTTGGCTGGTAGCTTGATAAACCCATATGTTGGCTTGGTTGTGTCTCATGTAAATTTGGCTAAGTGTAAACCATTTTTTGTGTAAGCGTGATAAACCCAACTGGAAGGATGGCTAGGATGGTAGCTAGATAAACCCATATGTTGGCTTGGTTGTGTCTCATGTGAATTTGGCTAAGTATAAACCAGTTCCTGTGTAATTCTGATCAACCCAACTGTGTTGGCTTGACTGAATTTTATTGTATCCTTGGCTATGGGTGAATTATGCTATTGTTCTTTATTCATTGGGGAAATCATGCCCAGCTCGGGGGTGGCCGTGCTGCTGAGAGATTGAAGAGCACACTGGCCTATGGTTGGGTGGAATGTTGCAGTGACATAGCTGGTTGCGGGACAAGCTTCTTTCAAGATAAGCATTCCCTTGTATCTTATTTCTTCAACTGTATTGTGTTTATGAATTACTATGGACATGCTGGATGCTTGAATGTATGATTTTGCTTCCACTGTATGGTGATAATGTATGCATCTATGTATCTTTAAGTTCATGCATTTTTATATTATGTTCATGGGGATTAGATTTCCTGGGTTGATAGATGTTAGTCGCGTCCTCTCCACTGAGTAGAGGGGTGGGGACGTGACAATGGTGTCGGTAGATGCATTTCATATTATTGAAATTGATTAGAATAAGATTTCATTAGATGTATTTCAAGTATTTGTTGAAGAAGTATCTAATCTTTAGTACCTTGCATATACTAAAGTATTTCCTGTAATTAATTAGAAAATTTATTTTTTTGAAAGATGTATTTTAAGAATCTTATTGAATAGTATATATGTATACTGCTAACCATGTGTTTGTTGGGAATGTGAAAAAGCATCCTTGTTAAAGAAGCATCTCTATTTCAAGTATCTTTGTTGAATAATATGGTTTAGCTATTGGGACTGAGTTCTTAAATTCCCTCAAAGAGCAGTCTAGTATCCATTCTAGAGAGGTAGTCTGGTGGATTGTCACCTCTTTGCTTACATCATATCACTCTACTAGTCCAGGTTCTCACAAAGGAAGCCAGGAAACGGGACGGTGACCCCATAGGCAGTAGAGATGGATATGAAAGTAGTAGTGGGAAGCATTGAGGTTCTCAGAAGAGGTAGTTCTGAGAGTTACTAAACTGATTGCTTGCACTCTTCTTATGGGAGGAACATTGTCTCATTGAAGCTAGTTGCCAAAATTTTAGATAAGTATTCTCTCATGTGTTATTCATGTTATTGTATTTTGTATAGGTTTCATGGTGATTGATTTATGCTATCTTTATGTTCATAGCTTAGTAGTTAAAGAATACTCTTATATCATGAATCGTACATTTGTATACTTGATGTTAATCATATGGTTGATTGAAATATGATTTTCAGGTGAATGTATCTTTGTTGAAATTTGAAAACCTTGTAATGGGGATTGAATATTGACCCTTGCTACTAGTCTCGGTCCTCACAGAGGAAGCCAGAAAATGGGATGGCGATATCTTGAGGAACAAGTTGAGTGAAAGGAGTCACATCCCATAGGCAGTGGAGACAGACAGGAAATTAGTAACAGGAAATATTGTGGTTTGTCGGAAGAGGAGTTCCGAGAAATACTACTTGAAAACTGAATGTAGTGATCCCTTTGAAAGTTGTAAAAGCATGTATGTATTATGCTTCGAGGACGATGCATGGATTAAGGGGGAGGGGATGTAATACCACATGTGTTAAGCCCTGGACATCTGTAATTTGTAATTGTTTATTATTCTAGAATAGGGTGCTGGAAAAAGGGTCTTTAAGGACCTAGATACATTATTATTATTTTTGTAAATAATTAATTAATGAAAAATACTGGCACATCGAGGACCACTAAAAGAGTATGGGAGGCCTATATCCACAATCTGAGGGGGAATGGGGACATTCCTAGCACTTTAGAACTTGTTTGGTTGATCTTGGTCCATATTTATACCTTAGTGGCTTTATTAATTAATGATCACCCAAACATTGTACAAATGACCCAACTTTTGATTAATTTATCCTATGTTGGTATTATTGAGCCTAATTCATGATTTAGTGGGCCTCCTTAGTGTTTGGGTGGGTGCCACTTGTTGATTGGGCCCTTTCGTGGTTTTGTAATTCCTTGTGTAAACACATGTGTAAATATTTGTGTAGCTCTTTTGTAAATCCTTTTGTAACCCCCCTTTTCTATTTTGGGAAGATGCCTTGGCTTGTGTGACACCTCACCTCACTAATTTTGAGTTGGGTGGAGTGGCTTGGAGTCATTCTCCTTGAAATTTTGAATCATGTTGGATTAGAGTTAACCTCTTGTAGTTGATTTACCCCCTCCCCCCCCCCATTGGATTGAATCAAGTTGGCTTACCATGGTTTTATTTTTACCCATTGAGTTAGAATTACCTTATTTGTTCTATAAATACATGTTTGATATCCTTGGTTTGGGAGTTGTTTCTCATGGTTCTTTTGGATGGTTGTTGATTATGGTTGTTCATACTTTGGATTTTCCTTGTTTTCCACTACTTGGATTTGTCCCTAACCTGCACATAAATCTTGATGGTGAATGGCGATATCTTGATGGCCTATGGGGTCTAAATTACCATTGCACTTGGTAGTGGGGTGGAAGAGGAAGTATGTGGTGAGGGATAGAGCTTTGGATTATCAAGCTGATAATTGAGTTATTTATCAGTGCACCTCTATTGTGGATCTATGGCCTCAACTTGAGGGTGTCCTGTCAAAGTGAGATCTAGCTTGGAAGTGTCAAAGGCTGGGTGGAATGTGGTCCGGATGATTCCAGTTGCGCATTGATAAGATAAGTGATTTATCTCATGTTTATTTAATTTAATTTGATCTGATATGATTTATTTATGGATTCACATGAAATGTTTGATGAAATTTATGAGTTATTTGTGGAATAATTTTCTCATAGAATTCAATCTATTTATGCAAGTAAATTTTATGAAGGAATTGGAAACTAGTTTTTGGGATTTTGTGCACAAATTGTTTGAGAAACGAATTATTTGGTACCTCTGCTACAGAACTGAAATTTATTCCCCTTTTCATCATATACTATATAATTTTATGGTTTCATATTATTGGAATGGTTTAAGACACTTCTCTTTGGTGCTTTTACCTTTTATTCGAAAACTAGTTCTTCGATCGAACTGTTTGGCATAGTTTGAAGAATTATAACATGAAGTGTTTGTAAAAATTCCTGAGTGTTTCTTTTATGTTTATATCTAATAAATAATATTTAAATGTGTCTAATAAGGTGAGGATAAATCTTCTTGGTAGTGTTGGGGAAATGTCTATCGAAATTCTAGATCAATTTTTAATTTCTAGCTCCTTCAATGGAATTGTTATGAGTAGATTTGTGACTTTGCATATGAAGTGTTTTAAAAAATGTTAGAATGAGATATACCTCTATTATGAATGATAAAACATGGTATTTATATTTGGAATTGCATTTGAATTATTCTACAATCTGTGGATTTAAATATTCTAGTGATTCCTAGAATTACTAGTCAATTCAGATTAGTAGAATTAACTTATTTTGTGGATTGTTTAATGGAATTTATGTGGGTGGAAAGCTACATAAATATGACTATAAGTGATCCCTGATATGATTTCCATAAGCTACAATAGTAATATCTCTCTCTTTATTTGGCATTTGGAAAGTTCAATTGAAAACTATGTACATTGCAGTGAAATTGGCAAATAGTTTTTGGATTCGAATCTCTGTTTTTGGTAAAATATGAATGTACAGCCATATTCTCTGTTATTGGTTATTTAATTGTGCTGTAGAATTCTATTTTCCAGATCTGTACCTTCACCTCTGTGTGCCTCAAAACTCGGTACAATTGGTTTGATTGAATTCTTGGCAGTATTTATTAACTAGTTGTATTGATTGAACTTGAAATATTCGTCGTTTATGTACTCGGATCTGATCTGCAAAAGTACTTTATTTTTCTGTACATGCATGCTTAAATATGTGTATAATGGCTGTAGGTTCACTTTTTTGTTCATTGGCATGGTTGTGTGTCGAATTCATGCAAGACTAGTTGTTAGTATTGAACAACTAGTTAACTAGTTCTCGTGGAATCATTTTCATAATTACTATGTTTAATTAATTGGAAAATTATAATTATCCCTGATTTGGATGTTATTAGGTGTTAATTAGCCATTGGACTTGATAAACAGTGGTTAATTGATAAAAAAATGAAATTATAATAAGTA
Source organism: Pseudotsuga menziesii (assembly GCA_001517045.1). NCBI lineage: Eukaryota > Viridiplantae > Streptophyta > Pinopsida > Pinales > Pinaceae > Pseudotsuga > Pseudotsuga menziesii. The sequence goes on from LPNX011203471.1 coordinate 41,180, forward strand.
CAGTCAATTATGCGCTAATTGTCGTTAAGTATCGTAATTGGAACACTAATTTATAATTAATCATGATTAAGAGTAAATGGCATTTAGATGTGGAATTTACGTCTGAATTGGATTGGAATGGATATGTGATGTTGCTAGAAGGTGTTAGTAATCCTTTCCAGCCCTTGGATTAGACATTGAATAAATATTGAATTTATTTTAATTTATTTGTAATTAAAGGGACTTTGTCATGAAACAAATATTGAAAAATGAATTTTAATATTTGTTTAACTAATCCATTGTGATAAAAATATCTAATTAGCACTATAGAGCTAATGATATGTCCCTTGGTCCCATTGATATCCCTAGGGGACATTGCAGTAACTGACTCCTAACTAGGCTTAACTAGTTACTAACTGAACTCATTTGAAAGAGGTTGGTTTTGGCACTCCTAGTGGCTCCTAAATTGTAGTAATTGATCTAGGAGGGTCCTAAAATGATGCATGCAAGTGAAATTAGTGGAAGTTGGCCTCAATTAGTGTTCCCCACACTTTAGTAACTGGTACATGTGCCCCAATTAGGTCAAGTGGACCCAATAATGCTAGTGACTAAAAATAGACTGAAAGGACTTCTAATTTAGACATAATTGACCAAATTAGAAAAAGGGAGGATTATAATCCTAATAGAATTTTCCTCCATATAAATTATATTATTTAAACTTTTATGCTTCCCACCCTCATAATTAGTCTTCTTGCATTGCAAAATTGTCAAGATTCCTATCCCTCCATAGTTAAATTTGACTTGTCATAACACAGGTATCCATACAGTTAATAGCATCCTGTTAAAAACTAGGTTTTGACAACAAAACCATTTTATGGTGCAAAATTGAGACTGGGTTCTTGCACATGGGACAACAAATGTACCTCTTTATTCTATTGTGCTTACATTTTCAATCCCTTGAAGGGAAAAAATCACCCGAAGCACAACCAAGGACAATGTGATTGTTTAATTATAAGGATACAATTGTGAAAGTATGTATTATTCATATCGCAATAGTATTCATCTCAGGATATAACAACACTATTCATCTCAGAATATCACAACATTAACATATATATTACTCATAGAAAATAAAGAATAAGCACATGATAGTCAGACAAATTCAACGCAAAAAGTTGAGGGGCCCAAAAATCCTTCTTCACTACAACAGATAAACTTCATTACATCATGGATCTATGTCCTTTCAATCAATGTGGGATTATCCATCACAAAATATGTAAAACAGATAAACAAAACCCAACTACCCAAAATCTAGATACATTATCCTCTTCTACAACTATGTATAGCTATTTACTTTGTTTATCTACTTCCTTTACTAATCATTCACATATATTGCTTTACTCTCTCTCTTTCACTTTCCTTTCACTTCATTTTATACTTGCGGGGGGTGGGACCAAAATTGTTGTGGGCATTAGTATATTTTTTGCAACTCTTGGACCTTTACCCTATGCTTCCTTCTTTGGTATATTCTTATTCCTTTGGTAGTCCTCTCAAAAATGAAATAGAAAACATCCCTCTTAGTTAGGGTTCATTTTATTAAGCCTTGGGGTTAAATGTATCCATGGTTCTAGATTTTGTCGAAAAATAAATTTATTGTTATGTTTACATCACACAAGCCTCTTTAGATGTACTTTTAGAGTACATAGGGAAAATCCTATTACTATTGTGGACCTTAAGATATTATCTAGGAGTTAGATGTGTCCACTTAGGTTCACCGTAACTGATCTAAAAATTTAAGGGAAGCAGAGAGGGATTTCCTTTTATCTTTGTGTGTGCTTGAAATTAAGGACTGTCTCCACTTTGACTTAGAAATCCCATCCAAGGACATAATCTGTAAAGAGAAATTGGTACATCAAACTAATTCTCACTCAACGTCTACATGGCCACAATACAAAGTAAATATCCAATCTCTAATCACCAAATGAGCACAAAAAATTTAAGGATTTGCAAGGCCACCTAACTAGCCAACTAGTATTTCAATCTAGCATACTAGGAATTGCAAATATTTGGGATCAAAACTCCTTTGGGAAGGTGATTACTAGTGTAATCATACTTTTCAAAAGCTCAGTGAAGGAAAATATAACACCCTTGCAAAATTTCCAATGCCCCTCAAATAATTAGCTTTCTCTTATAGATTTGAGATTAGAACAAAAAAACGAGGAAAGAGATTGCCCATATACTTTCCTTGAGGGATATAGGTATGTAACTCCTAATGTGTGGGAGAGTATAATCAATATGGGCGATTTATATCTAACAATCACGTTAGAAATACAATGAGGCATATCTATAGAATTAATTAATATTTAGCTCATCGTCTAGGAATTCCTATTCACATAAATTGATTCTTCCTTGATTTAGTGAATTCTATGGGAGGGACCCTAAATGTAAGGGAATACCCCATCACAAATTTGACCATAAAGAGATAATTTTATTAATGTAAGACAAGGTTTTCGATCAATAAGGATTTTTCTAAAGGTGGATAAAAATGAATGGAGTTTCATAGTTTTTTCTCTTCTATAAGTGGAAGGCCACCCAAGTATTTTAACTAATCCGTCATAGTCCGTTTCCTAGGTGAGAGGGACCATCATCTTTGTACATTTGGAAAAACGTAACCTTTATTTCAAACTACTAATAGAATTCAATCATCATGGTGGAGAAATCCAAGATACCAAAATAGGAAAACTAAAAATGAAGGAATATGAGCCTCACCATATTAAGAATGATCTCTTCTGCATCACCCAAGCCACCTATGGGGTGAAGATGAGAAATCTCCCCTCCTCATGAAAATACACCGATAGTACAATACAATTGCAACTAGGATTGAAATAATCTAAATATGTTTTCATTATGTAGCATGGAACAATAGTAGGAGATCCACAAAAATCATAGAAATACAAATAGAAACAATGGTGATGCTGGTTCAAGAAATTTATTTATACAAATAAATTATTAATAAAGGAGTTTGATATAAATGCAACTATCCATAAGTCCAAAAAGATAGGGGAAACGATGGAATCCGTCCTTAGTCATCTTCAATCCTTATAGAAGGAAATACGTGGTTCAAAAAAAAAGTAATTACTAATGACCAATGTCTTTTGAGTAAGAGTGATCTTATACTGGGAATTCTCTATAATCCATGCTTTGTGTATTAGTTCCAACTCTAAACATGAAATCTTTGGCATGATGAAACCAGTTAATTTTCATGGGTCATCTTACCAATGGACAATATCAAATATCAAATATCAAAATTCCTTAAAGGGAAGCAAGGAGGAGCTAAAGAACATTAGTCACAAGAATCTAATTCAATAGTGAAAGAAATAGTTTCAGACATTAAGAGTAAATGAAAAATATTGAACATGCCAAGAAAAATAGTATATCTCCTTTGCATTATAAGGAAGAGGTAGAGGAAAATTTTGTTTCCTTTGGAGGATTTCTCACTCATACTTTAATAGAATGATAATGAGATTGAATGGTCTACTTTTAACTCATGAAGGAATTCACAGTCTAGATCCATTGGACCACCTCAAGAGGGGGCATCAATAGTGTGGAAACATTTAATGTGAAGTCCCTCCCATTTATGGATTTGTTACAAAGACAAAGCTCAATGGTCTGAGACCTATTTTGACAAACCATAACACCATAGGAAAGGATACTGAATAAATTATTAGAGACCTATCAAATGGGGAAAATCAAGGCCAACTAACTAGAATTTGTAGCTCTTTAATTGTCCAATTTTTTTTTTCAAGAAGAAAAAGGACAGTTCCTTGATATTCATTTGAATCAAAGGTAACAATACAAAAAAACTATGATACGGAGTATCATTGTCCTCTATCATATACAATGAATCCCATCTAGGGAGGCCAACGATCCAATATCAAAAGGCCAGTGAAAATACCAATACCCATAGCATACCAATAGTCTCAAACACATTTCCAATAGAAACATTACACACAGAGCAAAAAAAAACATATTGAAACCTGAAGGTTTGTCCAAGGAAACACTTGAGGGATAAATATGATCCCCCAGAGTGAAGGTATAATGGATTCCATGAGTGAAATGATCATCCAGAAACAAGGACATAGGATTTTAGGAAGAAAATAACATAAATATTTACAAATAAAGTTGGGTAAGCCACAAATGAGGTACACATCCATTAGAAGAACATGATAGTATTGCTCCCAATCAACTCTCCCTCCAGAATTTCAATATAGGAGAGTTTCCCCATCTCAAGTGTAAGTGCTCCCTTGGATAAAGCATTCACACTTGAATTTTTTTCTCTGTAAATGTGCATAAAGTTTAAGGCAAGGAAAGAGTAATTTAATTCTGCTATGCACTCACACCAGTGTTCCAAATCTACCACATATAAATGGGCCTCTGAGTTTTCCCAATTAATAACAACTTGTGATTCCCCCCAAATGGTGAGAGAGGGTAATCCCAATGAATCCACAAATACCAAAACTGACCAAAGGGCCATCAATTCAGCTCGAGTATTGGTACTAACACCAAAACCCAATTTGAACAGAATGTAATGGTAGGGTCTGATGTGTAATGTGAAACCAAAACCACCAGCACTTGAAGTTTCTGATCCATCAAAGAAACCATAAGGGTAAGTAACATCAGGAGTAGGTCCAATGTCCCGAGGAACATAATTATTTACCACAACATGAAAGGAAATAACAAGATCCAGAATCCAATTACAAACATTTCCACCCTTGGCACAAGTTCATAAAAAATACATCGATTTCGGGTATTCCAAATACACAAGATATAAAAAAAGGTAAAAACAACATGTTATGAATTTTTGCAATCCAGTGATTTAAATTCTCCATCCAGGAGGGATCCCTCCAGTTGATAATAATATTGTGTCTGGTAGTAAGGAAAGTCCCGGCGACCTAGGAAAAAGAGCAAGAAATGAATAAATGATTCATCATTTCAAGTGCATCTTTGCATAAGTGGGATATGTCAGGGCCATAGCTGCTTGTATTTACAGCTAGATAAAGTCCCTGAAAACCTATTTGCAATAAGATCATAGGCCAACTATGTAGTAGCTTCACCATTAAATTTATTATGCAAATAGAGAATACGATCATCCAAATTATTGAGTTTGATACCTCCATGAGAGAGTCCCATGATATAATAAGTCCATTTCTCTTTCCATACCCCTCCCAGCTCGAGGTCCTCTACTTACAGCTAGTAGAAAGAGAAAATCGACATATCACCCCAATTGCGACCCAAACTGAGTGTGTAGATTCCATAGTCATTAATATAAGCAAGAATTTTATTTGAAAGAATAAAATTTTATTTCAGTCCAGTAATAGGATTGATACCCAATTTAATGGAGCCTCCATCTCCAACCCTCCATCCCACCATACAACTGATCCAAGGTAGAACATGAACAAAGCCATTTCGAAAATGTGAGGTATTTTTAACAATGTAACAATTCTGACGGATCCATCTCTCCAAAGGAGCACCTTTAAGATATTTTTCGTGTAATGCATGATGCCAGAGACTCTTACTCCTCAAAACATGAACCACAGGCTCTTGATTCTGAGAGCAGTACTAAACCATGCCAAATTTTTTTATATTCCATCCCCCAAGTGAGAAAGGTCTAAGGAGTACCTTCCACTCCACCAAATGAAAATTTTGTTGATTAGAAGTACCACCCTAGAGGAAAGTGAAGATACATTTACTTATGTTGTTCAAAATTGATATTGGGATCCTAGCTAGGGAGAACCAATATATTGGAATCCCAGATAAAACTGATCTAATCAGAATCAGTCTACCTCCTAATTATAGGAACTTATGAGTCTAGTGTCAAATATTTCTCTCAAAAATACTTATAATCCATCTCCAGTCCTTAACAAGGTACCCCCAGGATTTTATCCAGAACCCCAAATATTTAAATCCAAGATCGATCATATCCATTTTGAATGGAAGTATAATACTTATGGAATTGCTGACTTCTTTCGTCATATTATTTTGAAGAAACGATGATTTCTCCATACTAATACTCATCCCAGATGTAAAGAAAAAGAGGTCCAAGAACTTTTTAAAATCCTTCCATTCCTCTAAGGTACCCATACCGAAAAGAATTGCATCATCCACAAAGACTAAGTGGGTAAAATCAAGGGTGGGAAAAAGGTTAATACCAACAATCCTTCTCGCAGTATTCGCCTTCCCAATAAGTCGACTAAGCCCTTAGATTACCAATAAGAATATTAGTGGTGATAGGGGACACCCTGCCTGATACCCCTTGAAGAACTAAAGAAACCATAGGGTGAGCCATTTATCATAACATAGAAACTAGCCGAAGAGACACATCCCATAATCCAATTAACTGTCATCAAAGGAATTTTGATCTAGAGGAGAATAAGATGTAGGAAAGTCCAATTTACATGATCAAATGCTTTGTTGAGGTTCAGCTTAAGTACCAAGGCTTCCAATCTTTTTATTTTTATAATGTGCAAAATTTCCTGAGTAATCCCAATAGGCTCCTGGATCTACCTATTTTTTAAGAAGCCAAACTGCTCAATAGAAATGACCTTAGAAAATATAGGCTTGAGTATGATGGAGATCATTTTAGTAATGAGTTTATAGATAAGGTTGCAAAGAGAGATGAGTCAGAAATTTGAGAAGGTCTTTGGATTATCAGATTTTGGAATGAGGGCTAGGAAGGTAGAGGTTAGGGATCTATTGACCCTCCCTTATCTCCGGGAGATCTCAACAGCCTTTAGTAGGTCTAGCTTTACCAAATCATAGAAAAAAGAAATAATTCCACCGACCATCCATCAGGCCCTGAACTCCTATCTTTCTTAAAACTTTTCAGAGAAAATTCTATCTCCTTCAAAGAGACCTCCACAACCATATAATCTGATTCATCAGAGGAGAGAAAAGTACGAAAGTATTCGATTACCTGTAATTGATCGAAGATGAGATATTTTCCATGATCCATGAAAAGAGAAGAGAAATAGTTTTCCCCCATAAACTTGAGTTGGTCCAGATTTCTAACAGGACTATCAGTATCTTTAGATAGTTCCCAGATATTGTTTTGGTTCCTCCTAGAAGAGGAAAAATTATGGAAATTTTTTGCATTAGCATCCCCCTGATTAATCCAAAGTTCCCAGAGCTTGAGTCTCCAGGTGAGAACCTCACGTGCTAATAAAATTTCTCTCTGAATTTTACCCAGGAAGCCAATTTTTGCAGTTCCGATCTAGGGAGGATACTTGAGGGAAACAAATAGAAGAGGTGATGTGACTCTAAGTCCAGATCCACTAGTGCCTTTTGTTGTTTTTCCCTTTGACTCTTTTCCCAAACTTTGATTGCACCTTTGAATCTTTTCAATTTAAAAACCATATTGGTCATTGCATCACAATCAGGGAGTGAAACCTCTGAGGACCAAGAAGAATGCAAAATTTTTGAAAAGTCTTCCACCTGTAGCCATGCTCGGTTAAACTTGATTGGGTAGTTCCTCTTAAAAGCCACATCATCCCATTCTAAATACACAGGAAAGTGATCGGACATCACCAATTGGTGTACCCAAGAATGATAATGTGAGAAGAGAGGCACCAAAGAATATGAGACAAGTATTATGCCAAGTCTCTTTCTTATGCCCCTATCCGTTGTCCTGGCATTTTTCCAAGTATGACCAATACAAGACAATGCTAAATCAACCATGTAGTGCATACCAACAAATGAGCATAGTAAGTGCAGAGAGGATCAATGTGGGCATTCCTGCCCCAAATCTCAGCATCTGAGAGGGTGAATTTAAGATCACTAAAAATAATCAAGTTTGGGAGATTGAAAATTCCATCACTTACAACAGCATCCCAAAATAGAGTCATATTGTGATAAGGATTGTAGAATTTGATATAAGAGAGTTCTAATGGTAGGTTTCGTAAAAAGGCCTTAACAAAAATACCATACCAAGAGACAAATACTTTACAACGAGAAATATTATGATCCCAAGCCTAAAGGATACCCCCAAAGAGGCGCAAGGACTCAAATGCATAAAATTCCCAACCGGGTTGGATCCTAGAAAAAGAGAGGAGGGCTTGAGTGTGGTCACACATGGTTTCCTAGAAGAAAACCATATCTATTTTGATAGCAGAGAGTAGTGAGTCGAGGGCTTTGATCTTAGTAAGTCCTTGGAAACCGTGGATATTAAGGGAGAGAAGTTTCATTAAGAACCCAAACTTGGGGAAGACTCTGCTCTAAGTACTCCAAAGGAGGGAAGATGACTGGGAGAGTGGCAGTATCTAGCCACCTCTTTTATCCTGGAAAGATGAGGAGGGGGAGTAAGTGCCCCGGAGATGCACAACCTAGTAGTAGGCTTGAATTTTTGGGATCTTCTGATAGTAAGATTAACACATCTAATCGAGTCCAAAGGCAAGGTGGAGGGAGTAACGGGGGATTTGTCTGAGAATATATTGAGATATTTTAGGAGAGAAGAGTTTGAAAAGGACGACTGATTACAGGGACTATTGGGAGGAAGGATAACATCAGACAAGGGTAAGGAAGGAGCCCCATCGAGGAGAGGAAAATCAGCCTCAGTCAAGAAGGAGGGAACATGAAAAGAAGGTGTCAAAGGGGGGGACTCCATGACCATAGAAGACCTGGAGAGTCTAGAGTGTGAAACCCTATCCAGAGTATTATCAGAATCTCTCGAGATGACATGTTCCAATACAGGGTTAGCTTCCATAAGTGTCGGGGCTACCAAACAGCTACAACAAGAAATATTCTCAATGTCCACAATATAATATAATTCCCCCTTAGAAAGGTCCTCATAATTAGTAAGAGAAATAGAGTTATACATACCTTCTGATAGCAGAGAAGAGAGAGAGTCCAAACCAGTTATCGATGGACCGAGTGAAACCATTTGTGGACCAAAATTTCCTGCATCGACAAATAGACAAGGAGACCCGTGTAGTAACGATGGACAACTGCGTTTGAGATGTCTCATCTCATGATAGAAGTGACACCAAAAAGGCACCTTGGGATAATCCAAACGTTGTACAATAACATGGTCATGAATAATAATTTCAATGTCGATCGACAACCCAACAGAAACGTCCAATTCAACCATGACCCTGGCCGAGCGTTTATCATAGGAATGGATGAAATTATCATCCAAAGCCACAAACATGCCCAGATAATTAGAAATACCTATAAGAACCTCCTTTCTCGAGAGTGGAAGGGGAGGTGTCGGGAGCAAGACCCAAAGGTGTCGAGTAACCACCCTTTCTCATGTCGGGTCAAAAAACGAATGCCAGTGACTAAGTGTCAGAGAAGCAAAACCCACAGGCCAGAGAGAATTGAGAATAAGGGTGGAATCCTTTCCATCGAGGAAAATAAATACATACCAGTCCTTTGATATCTTACTGATAGTCAGAATGTAGTCGATCAATGGTTTCCAGTGCTGTATTTCCCAGGTAACCCACACATCTCTGTCCAAATTACGATACTCTAAACAACTGACTAGACACAATTCACATAACATTTCCACTTTTTCCATGAATATATCTTGTCCCAATCCGAATCGATGTTTTGCATCCAGTACCTTAATGGCCTTGTTCTTTCTACGTGCCATATGATGTATGTGAGAGTTTCCATCAGGTCCAAATTTTTTAACAGTTGCTAGGGCCACCACCATATATAGCATACCGTGAGATATATAATTAGATGATGTCAAAAGTCGTCTGTCAGACTCACAGAGTCCACCAGGAGCAATGATATGGAACAAAACTAACTGACAAACCTATACCCCACGTACCGAGAAGCTTCCAAAAAGGAAAAGGTTAAAACCCAGAACCATGTATCCTACAAAAATCAACACACCGAAGAAAAGGATATGATAAACCAAAACATTTAAACCCCATAAGCAGTGAGGCAATGACTTACCCAAGAAGAACCCAAGAAACACATAAAAAAAAGAGAGAAAAACAAGACAGTGTAATAGGAAACAAGCTACCAAGAAACGAAGGAAGCAAGCCCGACAATGTATGATGTCGTAAACCCAAAATAAAATAATACAACTCAAGACATAACCCATAATTTCCACAAAGGAGTCAGACCAAACAGACCACCACGATATGTGGGAGGAAAACAACCAAACAAAATTGTCGCAATACCCAGAGTTACCAGTGGAAAAAATGTAAACCCTGGAGGTAAAGAAGAACATAGTCAGACAAATAAGACACACTGCCAAATGTAGAGCTCCCATCTCGACAAAGAGGGGCATGAAAGAAAAAAAAATTCCACCAAGACTGACCACTGTCAGGAACCAGTGTTAGTAAAAACAAGGGCTAGGGATGAGAGAAAAACATAAACCTAGAATCTCAAGAAAAAAAAAACAAGGATTGTAACATCTCGGTTTTGACCCCTATTGCATTAAATTATATATGATGTAAATATCGTTATTTAATCATGGTGTGGAGCTTAAGGAAATGGCCCTGTAACATTTATGTATCGGCGATTAAAATCAATGCCGATGGTTTATGTGCTAGCGAGGAACAATATATTTTGAGACATCATGTAAAAATGCAAATTAATAAAAATACCAGAAATAGCTATGCGCCGCAACGTGAATGGGATGGGGCATGATTTCACGAGGAATAGGGAGGGAAAACATTCAAACCCTTGAGCCAATAGAGAAAATCCAAATATCAAAGGGAAAACCCATAAAGTTGTCAACTACCCATTTTGTCTTTTTGTGTCAATCAATTATTTCTACTAGAAATTGGTTGGGGAAGTTATTTCCTTGGAATGGGAAAGGTATGGAGGTCAAATTCGAATTGGGAAAACCACCCATTTTGGGAAAACGTGTTTTTGACTTGTGGGGCCAGTAGATTCTTGGAAATGCATGCCCAAGCCATTATTCACCCACAACTTTCATTCCTCACCCATTCTCATTCACGTTGGGCTCTCTCACGCAGCTGAAGCTTGCAGAGCTCTCTCCTTCACGATTTTCTTGTCATTTCTTCATTTCTCCATGCCCAAAAATTCATTTTTGGTTTGCTGAGGGAATAGGAAGCATGGATTAACGATTTGGTGTTTTTAAGAGGCTATTTTTGTCGCCCTCACGCAATTGATCTTGTTGGGTGTTTTCCCCTCATGATTTATGTTGTTTCCTCACTCCTTCATGCCCAGGAATTTGTTTTTGTTATTGTTGAGTGAATGGTCGAAAGAGATTCACAATCTGTGGGTTTAGGGAGGTCATTTTTGTTCCCGTAAGGCCCATAGATATTTTTTTGAATTCAAATCCATGAATCGGGGGTTTGTAGAGGTCATTTTTACCTCTTTGAAGCCATTAAATATTTCCTGAAACGATTTGCTCACCTAGGTCTTTTCCCCCAATTTACCATTTTCGATTTTGGTTCCTAGGACGTTTTTGTCCATACCCAGAACTTGTATTTGGTTGTGAAGTGAATCCTTGTGTTTCCTTGGCTGAGAAAGTCCAAGGAACCCATCTGTTAGATGGTTGATGGTGTTTGCGTGTGATTGTTGGCTTGGTTGGGTAAGTCCAAGGAACCCACATGTTATGGGCTTGTTGCCTTAGCAGTCTGTGAAACCCAACTGTGTGTTGGCTTGACTGTGGATGTATGGTCTTCTTGTATGTAAGTCTGTCATTCCCTTATTCCTTGTGGGAATTATGCCTAGCTCGGGGGTGGTAGTGGTGCTAAGAGATTGATGAGCACATTGGCCTATGGTTGGGTGGAACATTGTGGTGACATATCTAGTTGTGGGGAAGATTCTTCTCAAGATAAGTATTTTCCTGTGTATTTAATCTTTGCAACTGTATTTGCATGTTTTATGAATTATGAAAATGATGAATGTGTTGAACAAAATGTATTTGCTTCCGTTGTATATTGCATTATGCATCTCTGTATGTTTTTATGTTCAATGCATTTTTAATTATTATGTTCATGGGGCTTATATCACTCGCTCAAATGATAGCAGTGTCGTAGTCACGCCTTCTCTGAAGAGAGGGGACGTGACAAGGATAAAAAAATAAAACCTATTCCCACTTTTTTTCCATGGCTGGTACTAAGTCCTGAGGGAGAGGACGGACTCCATGCTAGGGATGTAAAAAAAAGGCAGGGAACAAGTTTCCGTGAGATCACCTCAAAGAGACATCAGGGACAAGCCCTGATCACACCACCGGCGTAGTGCGTCATCGCTCCAAACCCTCAGAATAGCTTACAAGAACATAACCATTGTAGGGGAAGTTTAATTGTCCAAGTTATACATTATATTTTTCTTTCACAAAAATGAGTGTTAAGAATGTGAGTCACTTATCTCAATACCTTTTATAAAAGAATCCACAAAAATAGTATGTCAAATTTCTTTTGTAAACTTAATACTCATGATATGAATTTTCATAATGCATTGCTTTCAATCATATTCATGTTAGATTAGAAAACAAAGTTAAAATTTTTAATGATGTCATTATTTGGTGAGTAGATATTTTATAGCAATAATATAGGTGCAAATAAAAAAATTACATCTTATATAACTCACTACTTTGTTTTGGTTGAATTTAACTTTATATATCTATACCATTTATCTAATATTTCACTTTCAATTTAAAATATATTTATAATTACTTTGATATTATAATATTTAAAACAATAAGTTAACCAACTTTCTTAATTCATTAATATAATTGATATCATGCTAGACAATCTTATGAATTAAAAATATAAATATATTAATAAATACACAGAATCACCTAAACAAAAAAATGAACTTTTATAATTTAGGATAACAACTTTATTATTAATAATTCCTTATTGTCTATATGACAAAGTTCTGGACAATGAGCTGCATTATACATTTGGGTCTCAATCTCAATGAGCTTTTAAGTGTACATTTATTTGGGTCTCAATTTCAGTGAGCTTTAGAGTGTAGTGAATCAATGAGCGTGAATCAATGAGCAAGAGAGAAAACCAATAAAAAATGGTAAAATGGTTGTCATTATAAGTATCTTTGTTCAATGAAAAGTGCTGATGCTGAATTTTGACCATGAAGTACTTCTAGTGAACAGATTGCAGGTCCCTGATGAAAGCCAGCCATCAATTAGGTACACTCTCTGCATAGAAAACAAGTTCTCACAATGAATAAAAGTAGTAAAAGAAAAAAGAGAAAAATAAAGTTGGATGTACTCAAACCTTGAAAAATTAAAAATAAAAATAAAACAGGCAATAACATGAATAAAGTGTTAGGGCTAGTGCCAACGGTGTTTACCCTAATAAAAATACAAATGATAATTAGAAGAATATTTGTCTTTGTCTAGTAAATAATACAAGTGTTGTCGTTATAAGCCTCTTTCTCCAGCAAAAGTGAATGGTGGCAACTGTGCTACACTGCGGAATTTATCCATGTACTTCTTGTGCACAGCTATAAGATTGCCCTTCTGTGAATTCTGATGAAATCCCACCATCAACTTGGCACATTCTCTGAATTGCAGCAAATTCCCATCAATGAATAACAGTGGTCATATTCCCATCAATGAATAACAGTGGTCATAGAACACTAAAATAAGTATGCAGTTGGATATTTAAGCTGTAATCTTTAAAAAAATCAAAACAGCCAAAGAACATGGGAAATAAAGGCCAAACTCACTGAAGTTGATCTTCAGTATAAGCAGTCTCTTGCTCCATCGTCCTGCTCCACGGTGGAAACCTTCTAAGGATGCTCTGGCCAGTATATACTGCAGCAGCTGCTAGCAATGATGGAGGGTATCTCAACATAACATATTCCACAAAGCACAATTCTACAAGAAAGCTCGAAACCATCTCCAACTACACAGTAACATAAGAAGAAGAGTCACATCATTATATCCGTTTACATGGTAGCAACATAACATATGAGAGTACGTCCCAACATAGGGATAAGTCACGACAGTAAAATAGCATTGTAAGCATTGAGAGTACGTCTCACAGCAAAACTGCGTGGGATGATATCACGTTAACCAGAGAATTTGTATCCTAAAGCTAGATTTCTGATTGGCAATTTTTTTTGGTGCAGGCACTGAATGCAATATAAACATGAATGAGGTGAGGCTTACATACATGCTCATCAGCTTGAGCTTCCTTCAGAAATATATTCAAGAAGACATAAGGAGTTGGAACACAGATATTAAATTGCAATACCCTGAGCATCGAGCTCTCCTGCAATCAAGGGGAGTTATTATTGATTAGCCAGTGTAAGAGAAAACATAGCCTTTTCTGGAATTCAAGGAGATGGATTGATAATTTTACACACCATCTGCAAAACATCATTTTCTGTGCAAATACAGTTACAAATGTTCATAAAATCCTTAAGACAAGGACCGTTGGTCTCCACATGTTTGCATGCCACAAGCATGGCAGTTATCCCAACAACCGGCAACACGAGTTTTGTTAAATCTCTTTGAGATGAAACGTATCTGTCTATAAGATTGATTGCTAGGAATAGAGTTTCAGGCACGAGGCCAAGTTTCAAGTGCACCTGCAGAAACAGGTACAAAATGGCATCAGTACTTGAAATGGAATTCAAATTTTCAGAAAGATAAATATGAGTTTGTCATTGGTAGAATAGGAACCTCAACAATCCAGTTTAGAACAACAGCTCTCATATTGTGATTTATCTTATTTTGCTGAGACATGTAATCCGGAGGAACACAGTTAAGGCCCTGCCATGAGTTCCACACTGAGTTAGTTAAAACTACACTCATATAAGAAACATGCCAACTGACATTAAAAACGAATAATATGGACTCCGATCTACTAATTCAATGAACATACTTAACATGATTTAGGAGGCCAATAGGACTACTCAATCTATACAATCAACTTATGTTGTATATTCAAGTGGAGAGAGTGACCTCTTTTTCGCGGTAAAATCTTGAAATATCCTTCGCCAATGGATTGCCCTCATCGCCTTCGTCAATCTTAGGCATTGGAGCCATTGGGTCAATGTTAGGCACTTGGTCCTCCCCCTCGTCTGTTTCCATTTCAGAACTTTCGTCTATATCCTCCTGCCATGAAATAATACATTTGGAATCATATCATTCTGTCATGTTATTACAGAAACCTAGAGGAGTTCAGCCCTATAATTTTTTCTAGAGCTCTCTTCTAGTAATCTCAGGGAAGCTATTATAACGAAGGAATAGAAAATCATATAATCTTAAAAACTTAAAATGCTGTATATCAGAAGTAATCATATGCTTGAAGATGCAACTTTTAGAAACACATAAATACATACAGGGTAGCTATGACATTATACATACTTAACTGACCTTGTTCTCAACTATTGAATCCACTGACATGGGGTATATCTCATCCATCTTCAACAATGCTTCCCGAGACGTCACCTTGTTCTCAACTATTGAATCCACTAACATGGGGTCATTCTCATCAATCTTCAACAATGTTGCCCGAGACCGAGTGATAATTCGTGGATGGCTGCACATAGAGTCTAGTTCTCTGCAATCATCCATTGACTTCTGAACATTAGGCTTGATGTTGGGTTTCTCCCTTTCGGATCTCATTGTTTTTCGCTTCTTGGCTCCACATTGCGCATGCTTCTCAGCTACTGGGGCAACCTGATTAGACAAACAATACACGACAAATGCCAATACAGACCATGATAAACCTGGATTGCCTGTGGAAATAACTCATTGTGAGAAGATTGAAAACGGTCTGACCTGTGGCAAGTCTTGATTTTTGGCCAAAGTAGCAACCGATTTCCTGGGGACAAAATCAGACAGAATATTATCGACTCAGGCTGACTGAAAAATGTGTAAGGATTTTCTGCCTAGAGCTGAAAAATATGTAAGCCCTCACCTTTTGACCGAACGATTGGAGACTGTGATAGAATTCTTACCACCAACAACGACATGGTTCCTGAAGGGCAATCGGTTCACATCAGGTTTAAAAAGTGAGGAAAGTTTATTCCTTAAAACTAAGTAGATGATGGTTTTAGTAGAAAGAAAACAAATGTATGTACGGGCATACTCTGCTCCTGCTGCTCGTTCACTAATAACGCATTTGGAGGAGAAGGCACCAACAAGGTTCCCAATATCTCTCAACGCTCTGCGGTTACTGTTCTTCTTCATTGTCATTTGCAAATCTGAGTCTTCCTCCCTTCCCTTTCTGACTGCTGGAATTCACACAGATCCACACCCAATACTTACTAGCTAAAACATTCACTTTCTGCATGCAAGGATTCACATAGATCTACACCCAATACCTGCTAGCTAAAACATATGAAAGCCAACTGAGCTCACATGAAACCTCAGAAATCAGCTGCAAATATAAGTATCTCAATCTTTCACTATTGCGAACGAGAAGAATCTCAATCTTTCCCGCTATTGCAAAGGGGAAAGATCATTTAGGAGTATTTGCATATTTTCAGGTAAGTTTGGTGGAATCGGGTAAAATGATTAGTTGTTGAAAATGATATTTTCAGTGTTTAAATTGCAATTTTTATTATTTCAGAACCCTCTATTATCTTTGAAACACCTAGATTATGTAATTTCAATAGTTGAAAACTATCTTTTGAACAATTTCTGTCTATTTTTTACCAAAAAAACTCCCGGATTTTAGATGCAAATGGTCTAAAGTTTAGCTTACTGCCAGCTGGAAAAACCAAAGAGAATAAAAAATAATAATAAAATTGGTCAACGATAAATCTTTCAAACGGATATATGTCTTTCAAACGGATATATGTCAAGGTAACGGGAACTTTTAGAATTTAAATATTAAGATTTAGATTAATAATTAAATAGAATGAATTGATGGGGATTTATTGATAATGATGACTTTATAATGTATCATAATAAAATTAATTACTTTAATTTATACATTATAATTTACACTTAATTAGGTAATTCAAAGTGGGATCATAGCTTAGAAAACTAAGTATTTTCATTAAAACAATATAATTATGACTTTTAAATCATAAGTTAATGAGTATCTTTCATTTTAACATGTACAATTTAGTCATAAGAGAGCTTATCGGAATATCTCTATAATTTGAAGGGTATTTTTTGTCACCACTTTTAAAGAGAAAAAATATCCATTTCTCTCCAAAGCTTAGAAAACTCTCATTCACAACTTAATTAAGAGGTGGTGGATGTGAGGAATAATAATAGAAACTCCTATTTTAGAATTTTCACTTGATAAATATCAACATTTATAATGAAATTTTGTGGATAAGAATTGTATTGACATTTCTAAAGTTCAACATAGTCCATATCTATAAAACATTACAACCTACAAACTATGGAAACCTTAATACTCAAAATTGTCAATGCCTTTAGCTTTCTTTTTATAAGGTGTTTACGCCACTTTCAATATCCTTTACACTGAAAATGTCAAGGGTTTGATTATTGATTGAAATATTTTGAAATTTATACAACTTTTTAAGATATATGTATGTATCACTTATCACAATCTTACACATATCTTTAGCCTCATAGACTATGATCTTTCTTCGAAACATTTTGTATGTACCAGTATAATTTGATAATTGTGGCTTGTTTATTTATTGTTCTTGCATTAAAGTCTCCAACAAAAAATAATGTTTCTTTCATTTGAATTAGAATGGATGACTATATAATTTGTTAGGGGCTTACCCTAACACTACAAGAAAACTCTGTGATTAGCATCTCTTTTTGTTTCATTTTTTGTGCCTAGACCATCTTTCAATGTGTTTTTCTCAATTTTTTGGGAAAAATGGAGCAATTTCATGGGTTGGTGCTATTTTGAGCATCTTTTGCGTCCTTTTTCTAAATCTGGCGTAATTTATGGCATAATTTACATCGGGTTTTTCACCTTGTTATGCGTTAGTTTTTGTGCCTAGTGTGTACATCTACTCTTGTTGTGCCCCCTTTTATGTCCATGTTTTCATCCTCTTTTACACCCATAAGTTTCATCCACTTTTGCATCATTTTTTACATCCTCTTTTGCATCAACTTCTTCTTCTTTTTTGCATCACTTTTTGCATCCCCTCATGCGCCAAGTCTTGCATCAAAGTTTACATCTTGTTTTGAGGCTAGTTTTGCATCTAGTTTTGTTTCACTCACTTTTCTATCCATTTTTTCGTCCAATGTTGCACCCACATTTTCATCCCTTTTTGCATCCCATTTTGCATCCATGTTTACGTCTTTTCTTGCATCTAATATTGCATCCACTTTTATCACGTTCCAATTCATACCCATTTTCGTGCCTACATTTTTGTTCGGTTTTGCTTCAACTTTGCATCCATGTTTGCATCTTTTTTTCATCCAAGTTTACATTAGTTATTGCATCCCTTTATGCATCCATTTTTGCATTCACTTTTGCATCGGGTTTTTCATTGGGTGTTACGCCTAATTTTGCATCTACTTTTGTTGCATCCACTTTTGATGCACCCTATTATGCGCCCACTTTTGCGCCTACTTTTGTTGCATCCATGTTTGCATCCTTTTTTGCGTCCATGTTTTTATCTTCTTTTGTGCCTAGATGTTGAAGATGACAACGAGGATAATGATTATGATATTGAGGATGGCTATGATGATGATGATAATGTTGTTGATAATGAGGAGAATGATGACAATGATGATGATCATGATCATGACATTTATGATGATGACAATGACGACATCAACGATGATTATGATTGCAATGAAATGAACACTACAAAAAAATCCAGTGATTAACATCCCTTTTTTCTTCCTTGTTTTGTGTCTAAACCACTTTTTAATGTATTTTTCTTTATTTTATTGTCTAAGTTGATGCAATTTCTCAGGTTGATGCTATTTTAGGTATTTATTGCTTCCTTTTGCTAAACCCAAGACAATTTGCATCAACCAATGATGGAATCTATCAGAGTTTCTACCAAGTAAATATCATTGAAGTATATTGTAATAAGTAAAGCCATAACTCGAGAATTGACAATTCAACATTGAACACTTGATGCATGCTAATATATGGTGTAGTCCTATGGAAAAATTCATCATCATCTATTGTATTGATAGTTATGTGTAAACCATATTATACATCATTAAGATTTTGATGAAAATATTTAAACTTTCTTTTCTAAGAAAACCAAATTATGTAGTTGAGTATGTAGTGATGTGCTAAACTTATAAGTAAACTAGTAATTTTATTGTATAAATGTCTTTACATTATCCTATTCAAAAAAATTGTGACACTATAGAAATCAAAGGCACCTGAAAAGAAATGTTAAGGGAAACTTATGGTAGATAATCGAAACATATTTGAAACTGAATAGAAAACTTGTAAAATTGTAACAAAAAATATTGTAGTATATTAAATTAATAAATATAGTCAAACGTCCATGTTTAGTATAAGCATGTACTAAATGGACTTCCAAAGTCACTCATTAATCTTGAGTTCCTTTATAAAACATGAAGCCAATTTAGGCTTAATGCTTAGGGAATGAGACCCCTTGTGAACGTGTTTCCCATCATAATTTTTTCCATTTTTATTAAGAAAGAGCCATGTTCCAACTAGAATATGAATCTACAATATATCAATTTATTATAGAGTCACGTTCTTCAATTTGGAACCCTAGAAATTTCTCTAACTCTATAAACAATTTTCTTCTTTTTTAACTAATATATATAAAGAAGATGAAGTGTCTTACAAGAATAGGGAAATAACATAATAGTTTACAATCTTTTACTTCCCATTCATTCACCACATGAAAATAAAAGTGGGAGCACATTAAAATTAAAATGGGTTGAGTATGACAAACTCGCGTTTAAATCCTTTGCTAGTGTGAAATATTTAAAAAAGAAAATTTATATAATTACAGTTAGATAGAAATTATAAAAAAATGAGATTATAATTATCTTGATCTTAGTTCAAGCTACTTAAAGGTTTACTGCTACACTTTTAAATTAGCTATTATTATTTGTATTTATGTTTTCTAAGTACTATAAAGATAGTTCTGTATGATCATAATTTTTTAATCCAAATTTATAGGCATCCTATAGTTTACCTTGTGTGTCCTTCAACCTATACTTGTACCATCATAATTTTTATTTCCATTTGTGTTTTTCTGCAAGTGTAATGAAAACAACCTTTCCTTAATTTTGTTGATTACTTGTTGGTGACTTTCCTTATTGGTGGTGCCTAAATAAAAAAAGACCATCTTGTTTCCTTCAACCGGATAGATCCAATTTTAATTGCATAAAGACATATGTATTGATGAGCACATCATCTGGTATGGTATCAACAATATGTTCTGCCTCCCACATAATTCCTTATGTTTGAGTTGCAATGGATTGTATATTTGTGGGTTTAGAACTATGTTCCATAAGGGATTTTCCTTATTTTGATGGGTAAATGTTAGCCATTTAAACAATATAGCAGAGACACCCAACACATAGTAGATACCAAAATATATAACAATTGTCCCCCTTTTCATCCAAGAAACATGAGAAGAATGGTTAATTGCATATGGACAAAGGTGGCTTGTTACACATATACATGAAAGACAATTGTTTTAGACATGGATGGCAAAAAATAGAGATATTACCTATTTAATAACTCCACTAGCCTTGGTATATAGGTAGTTTGGTGTCTCTAAAGCTCAAGATCAAAATTAAAAAAATTGTCCCCCTTTTCATCCAAGCAACATGAGTAGAATATTTGTTAATTGGATGTGGACAAAGGTGGCTTGTTATACATATACATGAAATGCCATTTGCTTAGACATAAATCTCACGAAATAGAGATATTTAATATCTCTCCTATCATTGGTAGATAGGTTGTTTGGCATCTCTAAAATTCAACATCGACATTAAAACAAGTTCCTTTGAATAAACAAGTACTTATTAACTTCATAGGACATAATACCTGAATAAGGTGGTCAATGCAAATACAATGATGAGATACATAAGCCTCTCTTAATGAGGGGAAAACTCCATCAAGAAAGAATCACATAGTTATTGAGGATTTAACGTGGCCTCAAAAATCCCCTCTTAAGATATATTTTCCATTAAGTAATGTCCAAAAAGGGGTTCGACACCCTTAATGATGTCCACATGTCCTCTTGGAAAGAACCCCAAGGGCTTCCCAACTTTTCAAGCAACTTCCAATCTAAGGTTCCTTCTTCACAAAGCTTATCGAACCCACAAAACATAGAACCTACAAATGATAGCATTGGTTTAACAGGGTAAATTTCCTATTAATGTGTTTTCAGGCACTATCAGAAGCATGTTAATGTGATTTCCATGCCTTGACCACCAATGTTGGTTTGCACTTCTCTAATATTCATTATTCTCTTGTTATTATGTGGTTGTCGTATTTTTGTATTTTCTATTATTTGGATAGTTAGCAGGGATGATTGTAAGGAACCATACTTATTTAAAAGTGTATAAATGTTGGTGAATCTTACCAATTCTTAAAACTCCAACTATAAAGTGTTTGGCGATATTTAAAAGAAAAATTTAATTTCCAAGGATTTTATATCGTTTATATAATAATTTGGCGATTTTTAGGGTGAAAAACGTTTACCCCATCAAAATTGGGCGAAACGGGGCTTCAAA
Source organism: Pseudotsuga menziesii (assembly GCA_001517045.1). Lineage (NCBI taxonomy): Eukaryota > Viridiplantae > Streptophyta > Pinopsida > Pinales > Pinaceae > Pseudotsuga > Pseudotsuga menziesii. The sequence continues at coordinate 62,760 of LPNX011203471.1, forward strand.
AAATGCAAAATGACAAATATTTTTTTGGAGAAAACCCCCTAAAAATAGCCCATGGGATAAATTTCACCCCTAAAATTATCTTTGATAGTTAGTTCTAGATGGTGATAGGTCTAACAAAATGACACATTTCAAACCAAAAATTTCCTCAATCCAATAATGGGTACATGGTGGAGACAGTTCTAGAAGGTAACAAGCTTGGAATTGACCCATATAACATTGAGGTGTCTAGTGAATTGGTTGTTCTGGATTCTATCAACAACAACATTTTTCGATTGAATCATTCAATATCTCATTGTATGCATCTTTTCTCCATAAACATTTCTATTTGATTTCGCATTTGAATGAAAAACTCAACATTTTGGGCATATTATGCTCTCTTGTACTCTCCCAAATTCATATATTAACTTAGAGGAGTTTAGGTTCGGAATATCTGAGGCAGAGAAGGGGTGAACTAGGACTTATGTGAAGTTGTAGTACCTTTAAACTCATATGTGTAAGAATAATTAAGAGACAATTCCTCTAGTGAATCCTTTGGAGGTTTACCAATAGACTAAAGTTTCGAATGGGTCTACGTAGAATGTCTCTGTACCAGAATTGGATGACTTCGAAACTAAACTTCAGGAAATTGTGATGGTTTGAATTGAAGTTTTCTAGTTCACATTGAGGGTGAAGTTCCCAAGAATTTAAGGATCTCTCTTGTGGACCATGCAGTGGAAGCAATGAAGACATCACAAAGGGGTAAAAATGCGGTACCTTGGGTGAAAAGGGAAAAAGAGAAGTTTCTCAAGGCTTCTAGATGATAAGCCTTGTGTCCTCCATTATCCATACTGTTATGGGTCAGTTGAGCTCGAGATCCCTCATCCTAGGATCTTAGAGGCCACCTCATCCACTAATGTCTCAACCATCCCTATCCATTGAGCCTTATAAATACAAGCTCATATCCATGGTTGAGGAGAGAACTGTTAAGGTATTTTTATGATGTTGGATTGATCACTTGACCCAAGATCATTTGGGAGAGTATAGAGAGCTAGAGTCAGAGATTTTGGGGACGAGAATGCTTGGTTTCATGGAGATGCATGTCAACACTAAGGCTTGGTTGTAAACTTCTTCATATTTCTTTAATGCAAGTTGATTTCTATCCCACATATATTGTTGTTGTATGATTTCACATGTATGTTGTTAGATTCCTTAGTCACTAACATAGATTAGTAGATTACATTCTGGTGGTTTTGATGTGTTTGTGTGTTGAAGCTTATTATAGGTACACAGGGTAATGATCGAAGCATTACATTCCAGGTATCTACGGTGTCTAGGGAGAGTCTTCAACCTCTGTCGTCTATTTGTTCTGGATCTGAACCATTCAGACCAGTGGAACACCTTGCTATCTATAGGAGGTGAAATATTCCAGCTAACAAATCATGAGACTCTGTTGGGGAAAGTTATATCAGTTGTTCTGATCTTCCTCAGTCTGCAACTCTTGCTTGAATCCAGGCTCCTTCTTCTTTAACTCTCTTCAGTGAGATCTACTTTCTGACTTGCTTCATTTGGGTTTGAAACTTCCAGATATGTTCAGATCTGAGTTATTTCGATCTTTTATGCTCTGTTTTCATACTCAATTCAAGAGTGTTTGGCCCGATCTAGTCTTTTTCTGACTTGATCCATCGTTCTTCTTGTGTTTTGGTCATCTACAGGGAATCATGCCTATGCTGTGTACGAGAAGCGGTGCCACCGCCTGAACAAAGTGGGTAGTACGCGGTGCCACCACCTGTAACCTATTGGCGAGAAGTGGTGTTGTGTAGGAAATGCTCTGTCAACACCTGAGAAGTGCGGTGCCAGGTAGGCATCATTCCAAAGCCTTTTTTCCTCATTTTTCTTTGCAAAATTTGGATTTTGTTGCTTTCAATTCTGCTTATCAGACTTGTGTTACTGAATCTGATGTTTGTGGCTTGATAATTTTATGGTTTAAGATTGATTTGAGTGGAATTTCAAAAGTTTGATTAGGTCTTTTGATTGTTCATGCACTTCTATGCTTGTTGGTTGTGTTTACGAAAGGATTTCTTGTTTTCTGAAAAGCTTATGGTGTTAGTAAAATCTCTTTTCATTTCTATTGCATAGACTAAAAGAAGAGCACTAGATTAGCTTCTAGGTTTCATTTCTTATTTGCATAGTAAACTTCTTTTTCCTTCCTTTCAAAAAAAAAACTTTTTACTGAGACTAGGATATTATCATTGAGCATTGGACATTGGATTTCTGATTGGCTTTAAAATCTCTTAGGACCTTCATTATCTTTCGTCTCTCATGCATTTAGAAATATCTCGATCAAAATAAAAAAAAATGGTAGTCTTAAGTTAGATTTGCTTATGTTTTGAGAAAATTGAAAAAATAGAGTGCATTTGCATATAGGTGTGTTTCTTGTTTTTCTTTTAGGAAAAGAGATTCTTCCTCTTCTCATTTGCTTTCAGAAAGAAGAAATCAGTTTGGAAAAGTTATTGCTTGTCTTCATTTTTGATGTTCATGACTGTTGTTTGGAAGTATTGTTGGTTTTGAAACAAAAATAAAACACTCTCTTTCCCTCTCGTAAGTAGGCATACTGAATGGTAAAGTGAACATTTTGCACAAGCATATTGCTTGGTTTTACTTTTATGTCAAAACATCATGCATTCACATAATCGTACAAGTTAAAATTAACACTAGTTGTAGGTTAAAATTTACGTAGTAACTTGAGTGATAGGTTAGAGACGTGTTCGGGCGTCGTTAAGCATAGGAGCTATCGTTATTTGTCAGCTTTACATTCCGGGGCTGACGCGGTTCTTCCATGTACCGTCGGTATATTGAACAACCTTTCACATGCCCTTGAGGTATATAGAAAGGTACTTCACTTACTTGATTGTATATCGAAAGGCCCCTTGTGTACGGTTATGCATTAGACAACACTACTCCTGATTCGAGCTCCCATGTACCTTGAGTATACTAAGGAGACCCCACTAGGATACCTTATCTATCTAAGAGAAGCCCTTTGGTCGTCTTGTTTGGAACCATACACCGAAAACAACATTTGGGGAGATTACTACACATGTACCCTCGAGGTATATCATGAGTGGCACCTTCTTGACAATCCTGGTGAGAGACCTAACTTTTTGAACTCCTATCATTTTAAGTCTACTTGTTTTGACCTATAGATTGTATAGGGAAGTTTTTTGGTGTGTTTTCTATATTTTTAGACCCTAGGTTAGATAGGAACTATACAAACTGGCTGAGTTAAGATAGTCTAGAAGAGTACGGGGCTTGCCACGTGATTTTATTCCTGGTTTAGGAGAAAATCCCATGGAAGCTATAGACCAAGGAGCTTCTACCACCTCCCAAGTGGGAGACAATGTGGTTGCGGAAAGTGGAGTGCCATATTCTTCACACTCACCTCCCTTGGTCCAACAACCTTCTCGGGGAAATACATCATTCCATTCTCCAATGGAAGGTCATGTTGACGATACAACCCCAATGCTTCGTTTTGGGAGACACCTATAGGACAGACCATTGCCTCATTTGGCACCTGTGTAAACTCTTCTAAAGATGAAGAAGAACGCAGGAAATACCATGCTGCCATTCTCCATGCATAGGAGATTGACAAGTAGATCAATGACCTATTAGGCTCAACACCAACACATTCCACATCTCATCCTATGGGGTATCATTCACTGGCTGATTCTATGAGACCCATTGAACCGATTATAGATCGTCCAATAACAACCCACAACCCAGGTCAAATTACCACCCTTATCACCTCTCATGTTATCTCTGTTCCTAATCCTCCCAGGTCTTCTGCACCTGGGGCCCAACCTTCAATTCCCGTTTCATCAGTACCTTCTAGTGCCAGGGGGAAACCCTCGGCACGACCTACGCTATTTGACATCGGAATTGTACCTAGTCAAGGGAAGACCTCTAACATAGAACCATCTACAGTTTACATCCCTCCCACCCATACTAAAGTGGTTAATCCCCCATCCATTTCAGGTCAGCCCTTAGGGGCACAACCTATAATCATTCAGTCTTCTGGAGGTTATGGTTATCAAATACCTGTAGGTAATCATCCACCCAATCCTACACAAATTACTTATGCTGGAATTCCATACCTTAGTAACACTTTTACGCCATGGGGGAAACCCAACTGGTCTTACATGCTAGCTATGGGGGGGATACCCATACGTACTGAGGGAGGTGTCGGAGGACCGCCTTATGGAGGTCCTCCCCCTGGGGGACCTAATGGTCCCAAAGGATCTGGAAACTTTCCTTCTCATGGTCCTGTTGGTCCTAGTGGTCTTGGGGGTCCTGGTGGCTTTCCTCCTTTTGGCCCAGGAGGGTTTGGTGGCCCTCCTCCGAGTGGTTCTGGTGGCTCTAGTGGTTTACCACCTCCTGGGGGCTCCAAAGGGTTTGGTGGTCCATCTCCTGGTGGTCCTGGTGGTCCCGGTGGTCCTGGTGGTCCTGGTGGCCCTAGTGGTCCTCCTCTTGGAGGCCCTAGTGGGCCTAGTGGTCCTAATCTTGGAAATCAACCCCCTGTGGGTAGATCTTCTGGTAGTTCTTCATCACAAAAACCTATTTATAAGTCTACTTATGGTCCTACTGGTAATTATATGCCATATCAATATTACCAGTATGTGCAGCCCAACCGACAGTTACCTTTCCTAGCAAATTTGGACTTACCTAATTTGTCCAAGTTGATCAATGAACCCATTCGACATAATCCCTCATGGCCTCCCATTCTAGTAAAGTTACCATCGAACATTCCTAAATTTGATGGGAAGCAGGGAGACAATCCAAAGAACCATCTTACGACATTCCATTTATGGTGTTCTTCAAACTCCCTCATGGATGACTCTGTTCGGTTACGACTCTTTCAGCGAACTTTGACTGTTACGGCTGTGAAGTGGTACATTGAACTCCCACAACATTCGTTTGTGGATTTTGGCTCATTTTCAACTGTGTTTCTTACACACTTTCAGCTCCCTATTTGTTATGAAATGGACACTGATATTTTAACTTCTCTACGGCAGAACACCTCCACCCACATTTTCGATCACATTCATGAGTGGAGAAGGCGGATAAGGCTTATTAAGGCCCCTATTCCGGATCAGTTACTAGCTTATTGGTTCACTAAATCCTTGTTGCCTCCTATTTCCTGAGATGTGGCTATGGGCGGTGCTGTTACCGAAGAGCAGGCTATTAGTCGATCTCAGTGCCTAGACTTGGTCTATTCCCAGTCTGGAACTCTTTATGACCTAGTTCCTCAAGCTCCTCGCCCCAACACTGATCCTGCCAAGCCACCAGCAGAAGTACCTATTGATGGGATTGTTGGTTCAATCCAGTCCCCATCCACAGTGAAACCTGCCAAGCAAAACCAAACTACCACTCCTACTCCTTCGACTCCTAAGGTTTCTGCCGAGGTCAATTCTATTAAAAGTACTCAAACCTCAAGAAATAAAAAGAAAGGTAAAAATAGAAATAAAAAACCCGGAAACCAATAGGAGACTCCACGACCAACCAACAGTGATAACGACAAAAGGAAAAGGAAGGAAAAATATCCCTATCTGCTATGTGGCGGTGACCACTTTGCAAAGGAGTGTCCTCGTCGGGAGGAAATCTCCCAGTTTTTGAAGTCCAATCCTGCACCTGCAGTACTTATGGATCCTTTTCCCTCTCAACAACAACTGATAGACCATATGTCTAATTAGGGTAACTCTAGTTCATCAGAGGAAATTCGTATGATGTCCTCAGATACCATCCATCTGCAAAATCGAAGTCAGAATTATGATAAACCCGTAGATAAGAAAGAAGATCAATCTTCTTCAGGGAAAGTTCCCTCTACTAGTTCTCTAGAATCCTCATCTACTATCCCCTTATCTATCGAGAAGCCTACTCTTGACATGATTTTACGCCCACCTAAGAGTACTCTTCGGAAGGTTGTCTTTAATCCCAATGCTTGAGCTGCTCAATTTTATAATGTAGTTGAATATCTCGCTCAGGCACCTTGTGCCATGTCTACCCTAGAAGTGCTCAAAAGTTGCCCCACACAGCGCAAGAACTTGTTGACTGCATTAGGAGCTTTAGACCCAGATAACACTAACTTGATTCATTTCAATGTTGAGAACTACAAACCTATATTACCGCATAAACTTGCTTTTCAGATCATTACGAAAGTAGTGGGAAATAAATTCTTTCAAACGGTACTAGATGAAGGAGCTTCGACCTCGGTGTTATCTCTGACTTGTTGGAAATCTCTTGGCTCTCTCGAGCTTGTCACATCACCTACGACCCTTAAATCCTTTGACGGATGGGGTTTCCAACCCCATGGTCTCATAGCAGCCCTAGTAGTTGAGCTAGGGGGAAAAACCGTTTCCATCCAAGTAGAAGTCGTAGATTCCCTTTTAGATTACAACCTCCTTCTACAAAGGAATTGGTTCTATGCCATGACTGTTGTTGCCTCAACAGTGTTTCGAACAGTCCAATTCCCGCATCTAGGGAGAATTGTTACTATTGATCAACTTGATTTCTGTACGCCGGATGTTACTTCCTTCATAGCTAATAACATCCCCATGTTAGGCCAGTCCCCTCCTCCTTACCAGTCGATTGGGGTAGGCATGTTGGAGGATTCATCCCTTATATGGATTTTTCCATACACTCTGCTTAGCATGGATACCACGACAGTCCATATGATTTCCTCATTTGATTATGAACCTAAGGGCAAAAATGTTGTTGATTCCACCTCACTGAGTCCACACGAAGCTATGTATGAAACCATTCAAACCTTTTCCGATGATCACATTGATGACCTTCATCTAGTGGCTTCAGACCCTTACCATTTACCGTACTGGTTAGAACCTTCTCTTCCGGTTCTAGATTATCTCTCTAAGACTTTTCCTTCTGATGAGTCCATTATAGAGATCATGAATATGGATGAGCCCATTTGGGAGGATCACCATCATAGATCCATGTTCCTCCCAAACACCAGTTCGGTTAGCCCTGATTTTGCATCCTTGTTTCCTACTGATATTGTCAACGTTCCACAAAGTCCTATATTGTTTCAAGATATAGATTTTGAAGGAAACATTTGCAACATTACTCAGACGAACTTGATTGACATATCAGCCAAGCCTGATGTTATCGAGCATGTTCATGTTGGGAAAAACTGCTCGACAAATGAATCTGAAGCATATAAGGCACTTTTTAAGGAATTCTGTCATATTTTTTCCTGGTCTTATGAAGAGATGCTGGGGATTGACCCTTCCATTGTGGTCCACAAGATTAAAACTTATCCCATGGCTAAACCTGTCAGGAAGAATCTTAGGCAGGTCCATCCTCGGAAGGCTGCAACTATTAAAGCTAAAATTGAAAAACTTCTGAAAGCTGGGTTTATTTATTCTGTACCTTTGATGGAATGGGTATTGAACATTGTCCCCATCAATTAAAAGCAGGGAACCATTAGAGTTTGCATCGACTTTAGGGATTTAAATAAAGCTTGTCCCAAGGACAACTTTCCTACCCCGCATATCGATCAAATTATCGACAACTATGCTGGAAGTGTCATCTTTTCATTTATGGATGGCTTCTCTAGCCATAGTCGGATTGAGATATTGCCCTCCGATCAGCATAAGATGACATTCATTTTCCCATGGGGAACCTTTTCATATAAGAAGTTAACTTTTGGCTTGAAAAATGCTGGAGCCACATTCCAGCATGCGATGTCCTATGTGTTTCATGATATTAAACATATTGTTGAACCGTACCTTGATGACCTCCCTTCTCATTTACAGCGATGGGGGGACTACCCTGGTCATCTTAGAGACATATTTCTAAGATGTTGTCATTATAATATACGGCTCAATCTGCATAAATGTGTTTTCTGTCTTGAGATGGGATTCCTGCTAGGATTTTTGGTATCCAAAGATGGCATTCAGATCGATCCTTTGAATATTGCAGCTATTCTTGATTTGCCAGCCCCGACCAACCTCCTTGAACTCCAAAGTTTGCAGGGGAAGGAAAAATTTCTCCGCCGTTTCGTGTGCAATTTCACAGAGAAAACGCACGGTTATATGCATCTCCTTAAGAAGAACACACCATTCTTCTAGGATGACCAGGCCCAATGTGCCTTTGATAATATTAAGCACGCTCTGACTCATTCACCCATGATACACCCCACAGATTATTCAAAGGAATTTTTCTTATATATTGTTGCCTTCGCTACTACCATCACCATGGTTTTAGCGCAGGACCACCTCCACGGTCAGGAACATGTGATTTATTATGCCAGTAAGAATATTATGGATTCTGAAACTCGTTATTCACATGTGGAGAAGTTAGCATTGGCTACGGTCATTGTTGTAAAAAAGTTTCATCATTACATTCTGCTCCGCACTGAACCTGATGTACTACATACTGACTTGTAAGGTACTCGGGGGCAAGTACTCCCGTTGGATCGTCATACTTTAGGAGTTTGATCTGGAGTTTACCAATGCCACATCAAAGAAATCCTTGGTTTTTGCAGAGCTTATGTGTGATATTCCCTATGCTACAACGGAATCTGAGCCCAGTGATTCATTTCTGGATGAATTCCTTTTCCTGATTAGCACTACTAATCCTTGGTATGGATATTTGTTGATTTATATCTAGACGCAGCGTTTTTAGCCGTATTTTCGCCGTTGTATCCATCACCACGCAAAATACTATCTCATCCTAAATGATACTTTGTATAGACATGGGATTGACTCTATTCTCCGACGATGCCTCACCCATGAGGAGGATAAACATGTGTTGAATGATTTCCACTCTAGAGCATGTGGCGGTCATTTATCTGGGATGGCTACAGCCCAGAAAATCCTTCTTACTGGCTATTTCTGGTATTCTGTCTTCAAAGACTATCATGAGGTTGTTAAGAAATGCCCACCTTGTCAACATTTTTATCCTAAAAAGCACACCCATCCTGCTCTGCTACACCCCTTCATTGCCATTGGCCCATTCGCAAAATGGGGGATTGAATTCATGCATTGTAAGCCTACCTCAGTCGGGGGGCATGGTTACATCATCATATCCATTGACTATTTCACAAAATGGGCTTAGGCTATGCCTACATATGCAAAAGATGGTAAGATTGCTGCTCTCTTCTTGTTCAATCATATTATAGCTAGGTTTGGAGTTTTGCATTCCATCATTACTGATCATGGATCCCATTTCCATAATCAAATGATGGAGGAATTGAGTGCCAAGCTAGGTTTTTGTCATGAAAACTCTACGCCATATTATCTGCAAGATAATGGTCAGGTAGAGGCCATTAACAAAGTTTTGAAAAATATGCTTCGTCGGATGGTTGGAGACCATAAATCCAGTTGGCACCACTTTCTTTTCTCTGCTCTTTAGGCTTATTGGACTTCTATGAAAACAACTACTGGTTTCATGCCATTCCAGCTTGTCTATGGACTCGAAGCTGTTTTGCCGATCCAATGTCAGATTCCATCTTTACAACTTGTCGTCGAACTTCTCCCAGACACTTCTGCAGAGGAAGAAATATTTTTGTACTTGAGTAACCTTGACAAGACTTGCAGAGATGTTTCCTTGGCTAATGAGGCACATAACAAATGCGTTAAGGAACAGTATGATAAATCCGTCCAACATCGCGTCTTTAACAAGGGTGACCTAGTCTTGACTTATGACTAGAGATATGAAAAACTAGGGAAGGGTAAGTTCAAGTCCATGTGGTATGGACCTTTTGTTATTTCTAAGGTGTTAGAGAAAGGAGCTTATGAGCTCGTTGATTATGATGGAATCCCTTTGGGGCAACCTCGGAATGGGTTGTTCCTAAAAAGGTACTATGCCTAGGTTTTGTTGGATAGTAGCTTGTATATATGTATATTGATTGACTTTAAATGTGCTTTTAGTAATTTCAAGATGGTTTTGAGTTTTAGTTTCTGCATCTGTTTATACCATGTTTTGGTCATGCAGATGGATTTCTACGGCTTCACTGATGGTGCTTGCCGCCACACCTTGAATCTCGCCTCCGCTGCTTGGGTCCTCTATTCCCTAGCTGAATATTTGGTCAGTTCAGGAGCGGTTTGCATAGGTCTCGCTACTAATAACATCGTCGAGTATGAAGCAGTCATCGGTCTTCTGACTGAAGCTGCCTGCCAAGATGTTCATGATCTAGTAGTCTTGATGGACTCATAGCTTGTGGTTTGTCATTTAAACCATGTTTACACCATTAGGAACCCGGTGCTCCTCCGTCTCTTCCGGAGGGTATGTTTGCTAGAAAGATCATTTGAAACTATTACTTATAGGCATATCCCTAGGGAACATAATGTAGTTGCTGACTCATTGGGTAATTACATCCTAGATTGTCATATTTCCCATTCATGACATTAAATAAAACATGGTACATTGTAAATAAACATTCAGAGACACATAAAACTCATAGAAAATGCATTTTCCCATTTGAATCATATAAACATCGTGTAAAAGTCTGTATATATATACAAAAAAGTTTACAAAAAATAGGTCTCGAGACCTCCTCTAAAGCACGTAGGATTTCAGGAAAAATCATAATACAAAATCCTAAAGCTATTAGATTTCAGTACATGTCTCATACACTAGTGGTGCTCGTGATAGCACATCAGTCTTCGAGCTACCCTACGTAGCATCCTACTGAATCGACCCAGTACTCCCACTGTAGATCTCTGATATCTCATCGGGAGGTCATCTATGTCAGCATCTAGGATATCCAAAGTCAACCTCTCTAGATTCTCCTCCAACTCCCCAACGATATCATCACCCTATGGTATGAGGTGGGCTCCAGCTCGCCTATCCAATGGAGATGCTCCTCCAGGTGTTGCTGCTCCAACATCTGCATGAGAATATACAGGTCTCATCACTTAACATAAAAAATATAAAACTTTGAAAAACATAAAAACATTTTGTCCATTTTATGGTTTCTTGTTTCTCACCGATGTCACCCCACTGTCCGCCAGGTGGGAGTGGTAGGTCAAGATCTCCGGTGAAGTCCATGCTTGCGTAAGCATAATCCTCAATCATGAGGATCTGATCTCGTAGCCATCTGAATAATGGATCACCTAAATTCACCCTTCCCCTACCCGCTCCTGTGTGAGCTATGACCTAGACCCACCTCAGCATACGGGGGTCCCATGCTCTCAGACTCCGGAAGACCACATGAGGTGTCATCTGTATAACCCGCTCGAAGAAGAAGCAGGATAAAATGGAACCAAAGCCAAACTGCTTTAGCTCTCCCTGCCGACACTTAGTCAGTTGATCCTTGAAGATTAGAAGCATGGCTTCTGCCCAGTGGAACACTATGGTGCCATGGCCTCTATGGCGTACAACATGTGTGCCCTGGAATCCTGGTGCACACCCTGATTCCCAGCCACCCTCTGCATGGTGAACAGAATAGTCTGTAGAGCCCTATTTGTCACTGCCTTGATGGGGATCTTCTTCCCCAATGTACCTGTCCCTGGTGCACAGTGTTGATCTATAAGCTCTCTGGTAGTGATGTCCCCACCACGGGAACCTATCAGTGAGATGGGGGAACCCCGTCTCGATATACCAATCAGGAAGTAGATATCCTCTACCTCCACTATAAGTATATGGGCCCCCACCTCGACATACTGCTGCTCTGGATTCCACATTTCCAATATGTGTTCCAGTAATCATTCATGTGACACCATGCTTGGGTTCTGGAAGAACTTCAGGAGCCCACAGTCCCATAGTGCGGAAATACAACCCGCATTTCTCTCAGTAGCAACATCCTCATTGTCATGCATTCTTTCTTTCCATATCACCATGTTTTGAGCAACCTAGACCTACCAAAAACAATAATGGTATGCATTAGAATCATCCTTAAATCATTGAAAATCAAAATAATGAAGTTATATTTCCCATACTATTAGTTTAAGTTATCCACGGTCGGCACCGATTGTGCACCGTTGGAGACAGGCAATGGCACCACCTGTCCACTACGTTATTGGGGTAATTCTTGGGTGGTACCGCGTATCCTGCAAGGGGTAGCCGCAGTGTCCACATTTTGAGTTTTAGGGCTTGCCATATGGGCCCAAAACCCCACCAAATCTAAAAATAAATGCTATGAAATGAGAGATAAGGGTCTTAGCTGTTACTTGCAACTGATGATGCTGAAAACAGATGGTGGAAACTCCTAGTATCAACTGTGGAAGATCTGGCTAAGAAAATGCTCCAAGTGCTCGCTGCTAGAGGTAAATAGTGAAATAAAATCATATAGCCATTTACTTGAATTATATAGCCATTTTTGGGTCCGACTTACTATAGTTTTGATATAAAATCATATTTTAGTCAAATTTTATCTGTTGTAATCCCTTAATGCTGGTCTTAAATGCATTTAACACTTTTTTTGAGTCGTTTGCAGGATAAGAGAACTTTAGTAAGAAGCTTTGAAAGTTTGTTTATGGATTTTTTGCACTTTCACAAAATGGAAAAGGTCATGGAGCGTTTATTATGACACTTTGTCACACTCGTTAAAATCTAGTATCAAAGGTCCGAGTCCATTTCAAGTTTCTTTCCAGGCTCTTAAAAATCAACATTGTGTAAAGAAGCGTCATGGAGTCCTCTTTTCACCTCTTTTTCAGGCTCCTTAAATACGAAAAGGTCATCGAGTCCATTTCCAATTCTTTCCAGGATCATAAAATATAACATTGTGTAAAGAAATCTCATGGAGTTCTCTTTAAACTCTTTTCAGGCTCCCTAAATACGAAAAGATCGTCGAGCGATCTTGTCTTCTTCACGCTCGTTAAAGTATCTGAAGAGTCGTTCGTCCGATAGTAGGTTATCTCTTTTTCGGTTTGGATAGGACTATTTACAAAAAAGGAACACTCCAGCCAATCATGACTGGAAGAGTTCTCTAAGGTATGATTTTACACTTTTTCGGGCCTTAGGGACTAAATCATATGAAAAAGGACCCCTTTGGAGTCTTCTTCCATATTCGTTCAGACTCTCTAAACATGAACGATACTAAGTTTTCTTTTAGTAGACTCGTTAAATCAAACATTGAGAGACCCGTTTTGGGAACGAACCCCTCCTCTCTCAGGTTCATAAAATATATGATTCTGGACTTGTCTTTAGACAAGCTATATCGAGTGTTTGTTACCCTCTTTGAACTCGTAAAACCAAAAAGAGGCACTCATGAATCATGATGGGGGAAATGGGAAGGGAATCATTTTGCAAATAATGGCAGTTGTTTGTCATTACCTTTGAACATAGCACTTGTCTACACAATCATGTCAGTAAATTGGGTATTTAGCTGATCTCCGTGATGATCCACTTTCATGAGTCATGTCAATCCTTTGATTTTTTCAAAAGAATGCATTGTCCACTATCACATTGTGTGTCTATCCCGTTCAGTCATGCTGCCAAGTCTTTTTGTGGTGCCGCCCGATGTTCAAATGGGATTTGAAAAGGTTTTACCTCTACAGTCTACACAGTCTTTGTGTCAGTATCTTTGAGTCAGTCATATGGTTACTACATTCACATAATTATATAACTATGTTCCGAGTTTCGTGTCGTCGATGTGGGACTCATCATGGCCCTCCTTCGATGAGACTTTTCCCGTTGACATCTGCTTATCATCTGGGAAATAGTCTTAGAAACAATATTTAGTACCTTGAGATCTGTATGCCTTAATGACAAATTCTCTCGCTCTCGACATAGGTTCACATCATTGACCTTTGACCGATAGAATTGACTGGGTGTTCGACATCAGGATATCTATTCACACTCAGTAGATTGTACTAGAGTACCTTAGGAATCATTGACATTAATGGTGATCTCCCTCGCACTTGTTAACGGTTCACATCATTGGCCGGTAATCAAGTGGTTTCTACCATGTTCGACTTCAGATCATTGTAATCACATGGATAGAATCGTACTTTGTGGAAGATGAGACGAAGATCCTGGGTGTTATTTTAAAGCATTCATTGCTTTTCCCTAGGTTGCGACAGAGTTTTGTATATCTAGCATGGATCCACATTTGTATGTTCGTGGCTATGCTCAAATTTGCATCCGTATGTCATAGATCTACATTGTATGTCTGGTAGCTATGTCCAAGTTTGATTCCTCTATCATATGGATCTACACTGTATTCTAGTAGCCATGCTTGTTTATTCCTCTCATGGATCTACCTTGTATTGGTTTGCAGCCATGATTTTGGTTACTTGTGTCTATGAGTCAACATACTGATGTACTACAAATTCCTACTTGACAACATGCTCCGATCGAGCCAACATTTTCATCTCATGGAAACGACTTGTTCTCTCAAAGCTCTCGTTTATTGTATCCCTCTAAGACTCATGCTTTGGGGGGAATCCTGTTATACCAAAATCCTGTCACCATCATGTGATAAGAACTTTGACATGCCTACTTTCCCTGAATCCTAGCTCTTGGAGTGGAAACTCATGGTTATCATCAATCTTCTATGAAAATTCCCAGCATCGTGATTGCTCCTTTATCCAGAATCGGTACCCTTGTTCACACTGCCCATCCCCTATTTCCCACAAGCGGTGCCACCGCTTATGGCACTTGGTCCATAAGCAATTATTACCAGAACCGCTCTATCATTGAAAGAGAAACACGATACCCTGGGTAAAAAGGGAAAACGAGAAGTTTCTCAAGGCTTCTAGATGATAAGCCTCGTGTCCTCCCTTATCCCTACTTTTGTGGATTAGTTGAGCTCGAGATCCCTCATGCTAGGATCTTAGAGGCCACCTCATCCACTGATCTCTCAACCATCCCTATCCGTTGAGCCTTATAAATACAAGATCATATCCATGGTTTAGTAGAGAACTCTTAAGGTATTGTTATGCTATTGGATTGATCACTTGACCCAAGATCATTTGGGAGAGTATAGAGAGCTAGAGTCTGAGCTTTTGGGGACGAGAATGCTTGGTTTCATGGAGATGCATGTCAACACTAAGGCTTGGTTGTAAACTTGTTCATATTTCTTTAATGCAAGTTGATTTCTATCCCACATATATTTTTGTTGTATGGTTTCACATGTATGTTGTTAGATTCGTTATTCACTAACATAGATTAGTAGATTATATTCTAGTGGTTTCGATGTGTTTGCGTGTTGAAGCTTATTGCAGGTACATAGGGTAATGATCGAAGCATTACATTCCAGGTATCTATGGCGTCTAGGCAGAGTCTTCAACCTCTGTCCTCTATTTGTTATGGATCTAAACCATTCAAACCAGTGGAACACCTTGCTGTCCGTAGGAGGTGAAATATCCAGCTAACAGAACCTCACAAGTGATGCATAGGTTCTTACTTCTTGTCTTATCATTATTGCTCCTCAATCACTTCTATAAATCTAAATCTAAGCAAATTTATTATATTCTAACTTATTCTAGTCTAATCTATTTTATCCCCGTAGGGAGCAAGTTTAAAAGAAATAGAGCAATGTACTGCAATTATTCGTAATAAATCTCGCTGATAATTGTTCCAATTCCACACTCATAGTTACAACAAAAAGATTATCAAAGATAGCTTTGAAATAATAAAGTAAACATTACCCAATTTATGCACATAATTTTATACAGAAACCAAACCCATTCATCATTAAAGAAATAATTCATAAAAGTCATAACGATCTCACAGTTGTACGGAAACTAAATAGAATTAATTCCACATTTAAAATTCCACACAATCCATGTGAAATCCCATGCAGTCCTTTCCCAACAAATATGTCCTTTTTTATTAGCAGAAAAATCAGTTCTTCTTACAAATAAACCAGCCTTCTTGTGCCAGTGAAAATCCCCCCATTATTCTACCCTCTACCTCTATTTATAATAGAATTACAATGACTCATCGACTTCCCTGACCTTAGGAATTCCAAAATTTCGTCTTTTAGTGCTTTGCACTAGAAAATGATACAATACACAAAATGACAAAACTACATAAAAAAAACAAAAGTTCTCAAGTGGACCCAAACAAACTTGAAAGATACTTTCCACGTGCATTGGCTTCCTCTGTGATAGTCTTGTAATTTATGGGCTCCAACACTTGCATGGTAACCTCGTGCATGGCCAGTTGGGTCTCCACACATATCACCCTTTGTGGAGTGGTTCTATATAAGTCTTCCAAGATATAATGGCTGACATAAGCTTGTGCAACCCAAATTCTAATATTGTCTTCATTGATAATTTCCATTTTCTGAATGTATTGTACATCCTCATGTAATCTATCCTATAGATACGACACATGTTTGTCTTTGTTTGGGAAGTCATTGATCTTTCTAGCTGAAGAAAGATGGCATCTATCATGAACTTGACACATCTTTTTATAGAATTCCGTACATATTTCCAGGGTCTTTTCGATTTCATTGTTCAATCTTACAGATGCTTTTCTGCAAAACTCCAAGAGTTCCATCTCTATTTTTAGGCCTCTGACCGTTTTCTGCGGAAAGTGTTCAGGAAATGTCGAGTTGGCCTCCACTCAAGTCAATGCGCTCTGAATATTTTCAACGACTTTTATTAGTCTTATTATGAAATTAAGTGACTATGCTGCGATCTCATTCAATCTTGTTTCTGTCATATTTACCTTATAAATTTCACCCGAGAGATTTATTTGAACTTGGTGTATCTTTCTCCGGATTGTGCAAGATTGGGAACAGAAAGGGGTGATGTCCAATTTTCTCTCATTTTCTACCTTAAGATGAGTTTCAAGATATCCCTTCTATGCCACAAACTCCTCTACTTGGATTCTTAATTTCCCCACTTGTCGGCTTCCTGCAGATCCCCTTGATTCCATTTCTAAAAAAATTTCTTCGAAATCTCTTTTCTCTCCCTCCATAATGGTCACTTGCACCTCCAATGCATCATTTTATTCCTCCAAGGTTTGATATTCCCTTTGGAGTCTTTCCTTCTCGTATAAGATGGCATCATGTTTTCTTTTCATTTATATGCCTTCTCCTCTTTCCTTAACTACATTATATTTCATTTTGAACATGTTTTCTTTATGATTCTCTACACTTTCTATCAACTGATCTACGTTGTCGACATTGGCTTGCGCAACTGCTACACTCATGGAGGTTGTGAACTTGGAGTATTTATTAGTACCCTCTATGATAGTATTTTCGGTGACTGTAACCACATCAGCATGCATTGTTGTTTTCAATCACTTTTCAAACCTTCTGGTTGTTAGAATAATCAACCCATAGTTACCCATATTTAACATTAATTAATCATTTTTGTCTTATTCCTAGATTCCTAGATTCCTCTCTATGCTAGTTGGCTTCCACATGCACTTAGAAGTCAATACTTGTTAAACTGGGTCATGGAGCACTTTGGAATCATCCTAGAAACTATTTTATCAAGTATTCTTTTATTCTTGGTTCCTAAAAGTGCAGTTCTACTTTTTCTGAAAGCTGCCTTGCTTTACAGCAGTTTTACGGCATAAATGAAAAGCTAGTTTAGGAGAACTTGCCTTGTTTTTTTCCCACATCATCCTCCCTCATTTTCTCCAAAAAAAAGCATGAATGAGTTGTCTTTCCATCACTTATCATCTTTCCCACTTTCTTTAGCCTATTTGTGAGCATCTTCATAGATTTGGAAATCTTTTCTTGCACCTATGGGGGATTTGACTAGATTTAGTAAGCCTTCTTTTTGACCAATTAAAATAGCAACCTAGTGCTTTCAAATATATTATGTAATTATATATTTGTGAATCCTATTACTTCATATGGTTGGCTAACGTACACTTATTAAATACAAGATTAAGTTATGCTCCAATTTCAGTCTCCTTTTGTGTGAATTTTTCCTGTTTGATTAGCAATTTTGTGAGTGCAATTGATATATCACTTGGGTTCAATTTCCACATGGTATCAAATCCATTGTATATCCATTTATCTCCTTTCAAATTTTTATTGCAGTTTCGGCATCATTGACTGGGAGCACATTCTACTGACTGAAGGGCACATGAGTTGAGATATGGACCAATCTCAAAGGATCATCTTGACTCCATTCAATTTCTTCAAATGGAAAGATGAGATGGAGATATTGTTGAGAGAGAAAGGTATCTAAATGGTTACCATGGCTACTGAGGAAGAACCTAATGCATCTGCATAGAAAATTAAATGGCACAACAGGAGGGATGAGGCCTATGGTCTTTTGTGTTTGAACATTTCAAGAGACCTCATCTTTCATATTGATTCATTGACATCTCTTAATGAGGTGTGGGAGAAGCTTGAAGAGATTTTTGGAAAGACAGATGAGATGAGAGGACATCAAATCGAGAATTAATTGATCTCCTTGAGTCCCATTAGCTTCGAATCATTGCAACTCTACTTTACCAAGTTTAATGCCCTTGATTTGCAGTTAAAACAATGTGGGATCGAAAATAAGGAAGAGAAACTAGTCCTGACCATACTCTCTAATCTTGGTCATGACTATTTAGTGTTTGTTTTGACCTTCCATGCCACTAAATTGACAGCTCGAATCTCAAAGAGGCCTAAGCTTGCTGAGTTCATGGAATCCCTCACCCAAGAGCAAGATAAATTAGTGATGATGGGAACCATCAAACCTTCCAAATACCAAGATTTGGTTGCTGGAGATTCAAAGGTGGATTCAAAAAGAAAGAAAAATCTAAAAAGCCACTTGAGCAAAAGAGAGACAAGTCAAAGTCTCAAGAGGATCCCTCAAGCTCCAAGAAGAACTTCCAGAAGAAGAAGAACAAAAGAGAAGTGAGAAAGTGTGCATACTGCAGTAAGGGATATCATCCTGAGAGATATTTTATGAAAAATAAAATTGACATAATGACCCAACTCCTGGAGAAGAACAACATATCCCTTCCTAATTGCTCAAAGAAGAGGGAAGGATGATCAAATTTAGAAGACAAGGAGAGAGTACATGCCTTGGTTGCTGGCACCTCAAGCTCACCTAGCTTCATCATTGATTATGTAGATTCCAAACATATGGTTTCGACAAGGGATATCTTCTCCTCTCTTGACATGTCGAAAGGTCCACCAATAGTTTTGGGAGATAACTCTCTGACTGATAGTATGGGGAAGGGAAGGATTGATCTTGAACATGCAGGTAAGTTCAATGATGTGTTGTATGTTCCAGGTCTTGCCTCTAATCTCTTGTCAGTGTATCATATGACTCACACTGGGTCTCCAAAGAATGTCATCTTCTCCCCCAACGAAGCTGAAATAACAAATATTTTGAATGTTAAATTCATAGCAAAAGGTGTTGTTGATCACACTTCGAAGGTATACAGTTTTTCTCATTTTCTACCCTACTCAAACCCCTCTTCTCTTCTTACTCGTGCTAATGAAGCAAGCAATATTTGGCATGAAATATTTGGCCATATTAATTATAATTATATTTCTTATTTGAGTGATAAAGATATGGTCATAGGTTTACCAAAGATCAAGTTTTCTGAAGGAGTCTATCAAGGTTGTATCCTAGGAAAACACCATGAGAGAACCTTTTCTCCCCTTGAGTTGATCCATAATTAAATTGATGGTAGATTTCCTCATATGTCCATGATTCAAGCCAAACATGCACTCACCTTTATAGATGACTTGTCACATACCCCAATTTTGTAAAATAATGTTAATTGTTTTAATTAGATTTCCTAAGACATTATGCTAAATTTAATGCTAAGTAGGAACTGATGACTCAGCAGAGTCAAAAGAAGTGGAATGTAATTCTGAATATTTTATTATTAATAAATAATAAAAAATGGAGACAACAACATGGGAGAGCTGTTAATAAGAGTGTTACTGGTCAAAATGGTGGAAGGAACTAGGTGGAGAGCAAAAGATAGGTGGCAGCATCCTCAAACACTTCCTATGTTGCAGGTGGAAACTTCCCTACATTTGGGGTCATAATCCCCCAAGAAAGTGGGATCAGAGCAGGTGGCTCAATAAATGACAACTAACTCAAAAAGACCTAGGCAATCTTTTAAAAGTACCCAATGAATAGAGCTGAGGTTGCTCAGATATTTTCCAAGAGAAGAATCATTCAGGAGGAATGCACTTCAAGGAAGTCATTGGGGAAAAGGGAAAACTGTAAGGAAAGTGTTGAGAGATAATCTGCAGTAACTTGGTCTGATACAGCTTGCTAGATGAGAGAACTTACTGAAAAGTTCAGGGTTTGTATTGAGTCTGAAGACTGGTACTTGATTATTGTTGCACCTAGTTCCATCCAGGGAGACCAGAGCAAGCTCGGGGGTCCTGAGGAGTCGTTGTCTGAGCGCGCTCCAGGAGTTGGTAGGGAGGAACGACCTCCCATTGTTGTTGTTGTCCAAGCTCAAGAACAGGTTCTGCCATCTAATAATCTTTGTTTTAATATCTGTGTATGATTGAATGTTATGTTGTAGTTTATGATCTAAAGATTTAGATGGTTTAGTAATAAAGTTGTTCTTAGGTTGTTTAGTAATAGCATCTTTTAGATGAGAAATAAAAACCCCACCTGTGTTTTTCCTCATCTGGAGTGATCTAGACCGTACTCCAGCACAGGGGTGAAATTATAAATAAAGATGGCATGATGAAAGTGTAGAATAATATAATTGTTTCTTTATCTATTATTTGAAGAGATACCTTTTACTGACAGCAGTATGTATTAGTGGATAAAACTATTCCTTGTACAGTTATTACTTTCAGTATTATTATTATTATTATTTTTTAAACCAAAGAGAAGAATATAATAGTTGCACTGGAGTAGGACTATACTCGATAAACATGCTGTTTAAACTTTATAGTTTATTTCTTCCAGTTTGGGTTCATTTAACTACTTTATGTCTAACCACAGTACTGAAAATAGGAATAGTTAAATATTGATTAAATTCTACTGTCAAACCAAGCTGGTTTAGATTTTATGTATGATTAGTAATGTAATCATTTCATTATTTTTCTTTATTAAACTAAGCTCGAACAATGTCTACAACTGTTAATCTATCTTTCATAAAGTTTAAATGAATATTACAAAATATATATTTACGAGATAGATCCTAGATAGTTGTTAACTGATTTATATTATATATACAAATATCATAACTTAATAAAACAAACTAAATACTAAGAGAACTTTATAAAGTATTTAGCATAGATGGCACAAGAAATAGACAATAGAATGCTATCTTTCTATGCACTTATAAAATAAACTAAGTATATTAATTATCGAAGCATTTGTACTCACAAGAAAGATAACATCCCTATTATATTAATAACAACGAATCAAATAACGAGGATAACCAAAAACCACAAGGGTTATTCAGGTCGTGACGACCAACCCTTAAAATCCCATAAGGGTTTGTACAAGGTAGAATAGCCATGGAAAGTCCAGGGCTTACCGTAAAAATCAAGTCGCTGCCACCTCGTACCAGCAGCGCAGAGAGAGAGAAAGAGACAGGTTTATACCTGCGATTTCATCACATTATTTTTTACTGTTAGTATGATGTATCAAGAGTAACAGCTATAACTAAAAGAATTTTCAATAATAACGAGAGAGTCGAAGACATTCTTACGTCAATACTTAAATGAAATGTAACCACCGATAACCAGCAACACAACAACCAACACAAGGAGGAGATGGACTTTTATCTGCCACAGGAAAGTCAGAGGTTACTAACACTGTATCCATCTACAGCGGCCGAGACTTGGAACGTTTGACTGAGCAAGTGTACTGCTTGGGTCGTAGCCAACACTACAAAACCCTATGCACTAGTTACTTAAGAGAAACAAAAATTTGACTGCCACTACCAAGCCAAGGGAGAAATGACCTGCAGACTGACAGACGTCAAGTAGAGAAAGTGGTGGAAGTTAAAAACCTTGGAGAAATGCAACCCTTCTAATCTAAGCGACAAGGGAATTCCATTACATCCTTCTCTATCAGTCTCCAAAGCAGAAATTACGCAGGGAGAAAGACCAAAAACAGGCGAGGCAAATGCCACTCGAGCTAGTCACAGAGAATGACATGAAGGTCGCAGTGCAGTAGTAGAGTAGACGGAGGCGAGAACAACAGAGAAATAATAATGCTAGGGTTACAAGTGGTCTTTTTATTTACGCAATGCATGGCCCAAATGATGCCACGACAGCCCGCAAATAAAATTTCATATGGTGGGTTCAAGTCTATAGTTCTAGTGATCCTTCCCTCACGAGTATCTTTCCAATCATTTAATAATTGGAGAATCAACCTTAGTCGTTAACTCCAAAGTAAACCTACATAGACGTTGCATGATATCAAAAATCATTACTATATAACTAGGTTGCAAAGCTTATCAACAGCGTGGAGAACTTACGACCCAATACTATACATTATGGTATTCAAATATTCAACAGTCAATAACCATGTATTTAGTAAACGTTGTTTATGTTATTAGAAAGAATTTATAATGTTTATCCTTCTTGATGAGAAATTATTTATAATTAAATATTCTCCAACCAAGTATTTGTAACATAAGCAAAGGAGAATCAACCTTCAACCTAGTATATTTGTTTGTAAAGAAGAATAAGGAAGTTTTCGTAAAAGAATATAGAACCTAAACAAAGGTAAACCATAGACTCTTCTTGGGAAGGATCTATCCTATGACCCTTGTTTAATGAACATGAATTTTATATGCAAAATCAACTTAACTTTATTCAAAGTTTAGGTTAATTGTTTTGGTCATGAAAGAAATTCATATAATTATTCTTTGATAAATACCTTTCTTACTAATATTAGTCTCATCGTCATTGTATGAATTATATTTAACTAGCAAGATATGTTTTATGCTTGATAAGACTCCAAATGCTTAATGGCTTAACTTGAAAGTCAGATGATATAAATATATATGCCATAACTGAACATTACTTTCCAAGTAATTATGTACAGAGGAATTTAACCCTCCAATACTAATATATTTTAAATAAGTATAGTATGCAAGAAGGTTATAATCCCTTTTATCTTCAAGATATTAGAAGTAGGATGTTGGTACATAAACTTTTATTAATATACACCACGTTTATACAAGAAGTGGCCAAGTTGTCAAGTTAATCATGGCATAAATAGTAACTACGTGTATTCTTTTTTTTTTAAATTTAAACTACTGACTTTATAACTCTGCCATTCTTACTCTGCTCGTAAAGAAATATTTAAGGATTTTTACACTTGACGACTTTAGTGGACATCAAAGAGTTCAAAATTCTATGAGAACTATAATTTACATCTACTAGAAGAAAAGCAGTTGTCGCCATCACAGTTAAAATTTTAAATCCCTTCTCCATAGCATCTTAAAAGAAGGACAGATAAATAATTTTTCTTTTACCTCAATAAGCTTGGAAATTGTTTAGCATTTGTATTCTTTATGGAATTATTTTTCGTGCGACGAACATATAGCTGAATGCTTTAGAATTTACGAACAGGCAGCACCCAAACTTCTTACCTGTAAGTCTGTCAGAGCAGGAAAACTTCTGTGTTAGCTCGAAAGCTAAGTAAGCCTAGAATTTCATGACAGTCCCACCTTGTGGTTGCAATAAGAAAACAAGTCAGTAAACTAAAAAGAACTGTTCTGTAAGATAAACATAACCAAATAGATATTTCAGATAATGAATTCAGTAACGTATAACTAATTAAATAATTAGTTTACTGCAATTATGAAAAATTATATGCATTTTAAAAAATTTAAATTTTTCGTAAAATTTGGGGTTTTGACATGTGGTATCAGAGCACAAGGTTCAAACACTAGGCCTTGATGCAACCCATTTATCTTCCATAGAACAGTAAATTAAAATAATATACCAACATATATTCTGTTTTATGTAAAGAACAGAAAATTTCTTTTTTCTGAAGTTTAACAGGAAGGTATGGAGAAGCTGGGAGAGTATGCTCAGGAGGAGTCTCCAGACACAGAAACAAGACAATTTCCCAGAGAACCTATGTTAGAAGAGGTGACTTCCAACTCTTCAGAGCTGTTGCAGACTGTGAAAGACTTGAAGACTGAAATGGAATCAGTCAAGAGGGAGAATGAGAGGATTTTGAAGGCTCAGGAAGAGTTGAACCAAATTTTAATAGAAAAAATCCAAACTGAAGGAAGGAGCAGAAGGTCAGAATCTGAGGATGTTAGTCATCAAAAAATATCTAAAAGGATGAAGTTCGTGAAAACTGAAAGTAGTTCATCATCTGAAGGATTCGGTGAACGGAAAAGTTACCATACTACTAGTGACAGTAGTGAGGCTGAGTTGTATGACAGAAAGAAGAAATACAGACCATATGAGAAAATTTCATGGGAGTTTAAAAAGATAAAGCCCCCAACTTTTAATGGAGAGACCGAAAAAGGGGAAGAAGCAGAGTCCTGGTTATCCGGGATGAGGAAGTATTTTCATATATACAATTATTCAAATCAGTTGAAGGCAAGAATGGCAATATATAATCTCTCCGGAAAAGAAGACATATGGTGGCAAGATCTGAAGAGAGTCAAGGGTATCAGGGAAAAAGAAGTTAATTGGAGTACCTTTAAAAGGTACTTCAAGAAGAAATTTTTGTCTGAGCAATATTATGAAGAAAGAGCTAAAGAATTTTATGAATTGAAGATGGGTTCAATGACTATGAAGGATTTGAACAGTAAATTCTTAAGCTTGCTTAGGTATGTACCTTACCTAGTAGATGAGAAACCTAAAGTGCAACGATTTCTCAGATGTCTACCATATCACATCAAGGACATAATTGAGTATGATAACCCGAAGACTCTGGAGGAAGCCATGAGGAAGGCCAATTTCTGTTTTGAGCAGAACAGGAAGAAAGAAGGCTTAGCCAATTGGAAGGCTAAGAAAAACAACAATCATCCCGAGTTTAAGAAGAAGGAATTTGTACCCCAAAGGAATTTTAAGAATAATAAGAATAAAAATTATTCTAACAATAAAAATTTCCAGGGAAATAGAAATGGTACTTCCAATAATTCAAATAACTTTAAGGGCAAGGAAGCTGCAAATAACCATGGGAATTTTACCAAGAGTTTTGAATGTAAGGAGCCTGTTAAGTGCTGGGAATGTAATGGTCCACACTATGCCTCGGTCTGCCCAAACCGGAAAAAGTCAATCAGCAATATTCATACTGTGCAGGAGGAAATGACTGTTGGAGAACTAGTGAGGACTATGCCCAGAATAAATGCAGCATTGGAGAACCGCCAAGATGACTATCAGACTTCCATGGTGGAAGTGGAAGGTATGGTTAATCAAACCCCTGTAACCATTTTAATCGATCCGGGAGCTAGTCTTAGTTACATTGCACCTCATATAGTGGAAAAATGTAAGTTTTCTGTCGATAAGTTTGATAATTCCTGGTTAGTTCAATTAGCCACTGGGGCAAAAAGGAAAGTAACTTGTTTTGTGAAAGAATGTGCTTTACTTATGGATGAATTTAAAACTACAGTTAAGTTTAATGTTTTGCCACTTGGTTCATATGATTTACTGATTGGCATGGATTGGTTAGAACATCATAAGGTAGTTTTAAATTGTTATGATAAAAATTTTACATGCTTAAATAGTGATGAACAACCAGTAAAGGTTAAGGGTGTTCCTGGAAAAACTATAATCAGACAGATTTCTTCTTTACAACTGAAAAGAGCTGTTAGAAAAGGATGTAAATCCTATGCAGTAACTATTACAGATGAGGCAAGTAAATCTCAAATAGATAAGTTAAAAATGGAAGATATTCCTATTTTAAAATAATTTACTGACGTATTCCCAGAAGAAATTCCAGGATTACCTCCAAGGAGGGAACTGGATTTCACTATTGAGCTGGTGCCCGGTACGGTACCTAGCTCGAAAGCCCCGTATCGAATGAATATTTTAGAACTTAATGAGCTAAAATCACAACTAAAAGAGTTAATAGATAAGAAGTACATTCGACCTAGTGTGTCTCCTTGGGGAGCACCGGTCATCTTTGTCAAAAATAAAGATGGAACTATGCGACTATGCATAGACTACCATCAGCTAAACAAGATGACTATTAAAAATATATATCCATTTCCCCGCATAGATGACCTGTTTGATCAAATACGTGGAGCTATGGTGTTCTCAAATATAGACTTGAGGTCAGGATATCATAAGGTAATAATTAAAGATGAAGATATCTTCAAGACAACCTTTAGAACAAGGTATGGACACTATGAGTTTGTCGTAATGCCATTCGGGCTTACCAATGCCCTAGCTGTTTTTATGTGCTTAATGAATAATATAATGCATTAATACTTAGATAAATTTGTTGTCATGTTTATCGATGACATCTTAATTTACTCTAAAACGGAAGAAGAACATAAAGAACACCTAAAGATAATTTTACAAGAGTTGCGAGAACAACAACTCTTCGCGAAGTTTAGCAAGTGTGACTTCTTTAAGGATGAAATCCAGTACTTAGGACACGTAGTGACTAAGGAAGGGATTTCAGTCGATCCTGAAAAGATTCAGGCAATCGAAGATTGGCCAGTTCCAAAAGATGTAATGGATGTTAGGTCATTCATGGGAATTACCGGTTATTACCGGAGATTCATTGAAGGCTTTTCAAAAATAGCAAATACGATCACTTTCTTGCAAAAGAAAGGAAAGAAATTCGATTGGAACTCAAAGTGTGAAGAAAGTTTTAAGAAATTAAAAACCTTATTGACAAGTGCACCTATTCTAAGAATAGCAGATCCTAATAAGGATTTCGTGGTATGCACAGATGCCTGTAATGATGGCTTAGGCGGTGTTCTAACTCAAGACGGACATGTCATTGCCTATGAGTCTAGGAAGCTAAAAATTCATGAAAAGAATTACGCAACCTATGATCTAGAACTTGCGGCTGTTATACATGCCTTAAAAATGTGGCGACATCATTTAATAGGCAGGAAATTTATTCTAATTACTGATAATAAAGGACTAAAATATCTTCTAGATCAGCCTAACTTAAATGCTAGACAAGCAAGGTGGTTAGCCTTCTTGAGTGAATACGATTTTGAAATCCAGCACATAAAGGGTAAGGAAAATAAGGTGGCTGATGCTTTAAGCAGAAACACAAAACTGAATTTTACAGCAGCAATCAGCACTTATGCTTCTGATTTAAATGAACATCTTAAAGAAGGGGTAAAACAAGATGAAAATTATCAGAAATTGCAAACTACAGCTAAGGAAGAACCTACAGAAAGCTTAATCAAAGGTTATAGTTTAAATGAAAATGGGTTTTTATTATTTAAAAATAAACTGTATGTGCCTAATGTGCCTAAGGTTAAGTTGTTAATTCTGGACGAAGTCCATAAAACACCTTACTCAGGACATCCAGGTTACCAAAAGACTGTAACCATGCTGAGAAAAGAATATTTTTGGCCTAATATGAAAGCTGAGGTAGCTGAATACGTTGCTAGATGTTTGGACTGTCAAAAAGTGAAAACCGAACACCAACATCCAGCTGGGTTACTACAACCTTTACCTATTCCTAGCTGGAAATGGGAAGTGATTAGCTTAGATTTTATTACTGGATTTCCCAGAAATCAGAATCAAAATGACTCTATTATGGTGGTAGTTGACAAGTTGAGAAAGGAAACACATTTTATTCCTGTCAAAACTACCTACAAGGCTGCCAATATAGCTGATATATTCTTAAAGCAGATTTTTCGGTTACATGGAGTATCGAAAGTTATAATTTCAGACAGGGATCCTAAATTCACAGGAAATTTTTGGAAATCCTTGTTTAAGGGATTAAATACAACATTGAATTTCAGTCCCTCCTTCCATCCTCAAACATATGGACAGACTGAAAGAGTGAATCAGGTGCTGGAAGATTTATTAAGGATGTATGTTAAAGATCAGCCAGGTAAGTTGGAAGACTACTTACATCTAGCAGAGTTTGCATATAATAATAATTATCAGTCATCAACTAAGTTTATTCCATTTGAAATTTTGTATGGACGTAAATGCAACACTCCTATCTCTTGGAATAATCCAGTAGATAGATTGGTGTTAGGACCAGAATTATTGAAGGAAATGGAGGAAATTGTGAAACAAGTGCAGGAAAATTTGAAGGTGGCACAGGATTGGCAAAAGAGACAAGCAGATTTGAAAAGAAATCCCAAGGAGTTCCAGGTAGGTGAGCATGTATTTATAAAGGTAAGTCCAAAGAAAATCTCTCTAAGACTGGTGAGTTGTGCAAAGTTAGCACCACGTTATTGTGGTCCATTTGAAATTTTATCTAGAATTGGTCAGGTTGCATACCAGCTAGCATTACCACCCAACTTGAAAGTGCATAATGTTTTTCATATCTCTGTTTTGAAAAAGTATGTTCATGATGCTACTCATGTGGTTGATTGGAATGTTGTACAGGTGGAACCAGAAGGAGAAATACTGGTGGAACTAGACTATATCCTCGGGAGGAGGGAAATAACTCTGCGGAACCGCACCATTGGACAGGTGAGGGTGCAATGGAAGCACCTTAGTCCTGAAGAGGCTACCTGGGAATTGAAAAGTAAGATGTGGGAGGCATACCCAAATCTATTCCAGGAGACTGCAGAGGATGAAGAATAAGTAACATCGAGGACGATGTTACATTTTAAGGGGGTGTGTATGTAACATACCCCAATTTTGTAAAATAATGTTAATTGTTTTAATTTGATTTCCTAATACATTATGCTAAATTTAATGCTAAGTAGGAACTGATGACTCAGCAGAGTCAAAAGAATTGGAATGTAATTCTGAATATTTTATTATTAATAAATAAAAAAAATGGAGACAACAACATGGGAGAGCTATTAATAAGAGTGTTACTAGTCAAACTGGTGGAAGGAACTAGGTGGAGAGAAAAATACAAATGGAAACATCCTCAAACACTTCCTATGTTGCAGGTGGCAACTTCCCTACATTTGGGGGATGATCCCCCAAGAAAGTGGGATTAGAGCAGGTGGCTCAATAAATGACAACTAACCCAAAAAGACCTAGGCAATCTTTTAAAAGTACCCAATGAATAGAGCTGAGGTTGCTCAGATATTTTCCAGGAGAAGAATCATTCAAGAGGAATGCTCTTCAAGGAAGTCATTGGGGAAAAGGGAAAACTGTAAGGAAAGTGTTGAGAGATAATCTGCAGTAACTTGGTCTGATACAACTTGATAGCTGAGAGAACTTACTGAAAATTTCAGGGTTTGTATTGAGTTTGAATACTGGTACTTGATTATTGCTGCAACTAGTTCCATCTAGGGAGACCAGAGAAAGCTTGGGGGTCCTGAGGAGTCATTGTCTGAGCGCTCTCCAGGAGTTGGTAGGGAGGAACGACCTCCCATTGCTGTTGTTGTCCAAGCTCAAGAACAGGTTCTGCCATCTAATAATCTTTGTTTTAATATCTGTGTATGATTGAATGTTATGTTGTAGTTTATGATGTAAAGATTTAGATGGTTTAGTAATAAAGCTGTTCTTAGGTTGTTTAGTAATAAAATCTTTTAGATGAGAAATAAAAACCCCACCGGTGTTTTTCCTCATCTGGAGTGATCCAGACCGTACTCCAGCACAGGGGTGAAATTATAAATAAAGATGGCAAGATGAAAGTGTAGAATAATAGATTTTTTTCTTTATCTATTATCTGAAGAGATACCTTTTACTGACAGTAGTATGCATTAGTGGATAAAACTATTCCTTGTACAGTTATTACTTTCACTAGTCTTATTATTATTTTTTTTTAAACCAAAGAGAAGAATATAATAGTTGCACTGGAGTAGGACTATACTCGATAAACATGCTATTTAAACTTTACAGTTTATTTCTTCCAGTTTGGGTTCATTTAAATACTTTATGTCTAACCACAGAACTACAAATAGGAATAGTTAAATATTGATTAAATTCTACTGTCAAACCAAGCTGGTTTAGATTTTATGTATGATTAGTAATGTAATCATTTCATTATTTTTCTTTATTAAACTAAGCCCGAACAATGTCTAGAGATATTAATCTATCTTTCATAAAGTTTAAATGAATATTACAATATATATATTTATGAGATAGATCCTAGAAAGTTGTTAATTGATTTATATTATATATACAAATATCATAAATTAATAAAACAAACTAAATACTAAGAGAACTTTATAAAGTATTTAGCATAGATGGCACAAGAAATAGACAACAGAATGCTATCTTTCTATGCACTTATAAAATAAACTAAGTATATTAATTATCGAAGCATTTGTACTCACAAGATAGATAACATCCTTATTATATTAATAACAACGAATCAAATAATGAGGATAACCAAAACCCACAAGGGTTATTCAGGCCACGACGACCAACCCTTAAAATCCCATAAGGGTTTGTACAAGGTAGAATAGCCATGGAAAGTCCAGGGCTTACCATAAACATCAAGTCGTCGCCACCTCGTACCAGCTGCGTAGAGAGAGAGAAAGAGACAGGTTTATACCTGCGATTTCATCACATTATTTTTTACTGTTAGTATGATGTATCAAGAGTAGCAACTATAAATAAAAAAATTTGCAATAATAACGAGAGAGTCGAAGAAATTATTACCTCAATACTTAAATGAAATGTAACCACCGATAACCAGCAACACAGCAACCAACACAAGGAGGAGACAGACTTTTATCTGCCACAGGAAAGTCGGAGGTTACTAACACTATATCCACCTACACCGGCCGAGAGTTGCAACGTTTGACTGAGAAAGTGTACCACTTGGGTCGTATCCAACACTACAAAATCGTATGCACTAGTTACTTAAGAGAAACAAAACTTTGACTGCCACTGCCGAGCCAAGGGAGAAACGACCTGTAGACTGACAGACACCAAGTAGAGCAAGTGGTGAAAGTTAAAAACCCCCAAGAAATGAAACCCTTATAATCTAAGCGACGAGGGCATTCCATTACAGCCTTCTCTCTCAGTCTCCAAAGTAGAAATTACGTAGGGATAAAGACCAAAAACAGGCGAGGCAAATGCCACTCGAGCTAGTCACAGAGAACGACATCAAGGTCGCAGTGCAGTAGCAGAGTAGACAGAGGCGAGAACAACGGAGAAATAATAATTCTAGGGTTACAAGTGGTATTTTTATTTATGCAATGCATGGCCCAAATGATGCCACGACAACCCGCAAATAAAATTTCATATGGTGGGTTCAAGTCTATAGTTCCATTGATCCTTCCCTCACGAGTATCCTTCCAATCATTTAATAATTGGAGAATCAACCTTAGTCGTTAACTCCAAAGTAAACCTACATAGACGTTGCATGATATCAAAAATCATTACTATATAACTAGGTTGCAAAGCTTATCAACATCGTGGAGAACTTACGACCCAATACTATACATTATGATATTCAAATATTCAATAGTCAATAACCATGTATTTAGTAAACGTTGTTTATGTTATTAGAAAGAATTTATAACGTTTATCCTTCTTCATGAGAACTTATTTATAATTAAATATTCTCCAACCAAGTATTTGTAACATATGCAAAGGAGAATCAACTTTCAACCTAGTATATTTGTTTCTAAAGAAGAATAAGGAGGTTTTTGTAAAAGAATATAGAACCTAAACAAAGGTAAACCATAGACTCTTCTTGGGAAGGATCTATCCTATGACCCTTGTTTAATGAACATGACTTTTATATGCAAAACCAACTTAACTTTATTCAAAGTTTAGGTTAATTGTTTTGGTCATAAAATAAATTCATATAATTATTCTTTGATAAATACCTTTCTTACTAATATTAGTCTCATCATCATTGTAAGAATTATATTTAACTAGAAAGATATGTTTTATGCTTGATAAGACTCCAAATGCCTAATGGCTTAACTTGAAAGCCAGATGATATAAATATATATGCCATAACTGAACATTACTTTCCAAGTAATTATGTACAGAGGAATTTAACCCTCCAATACTAATATATTTTAAATAAGTATAGTATGCAAGAAGGTTATAATCCCTTTTATCTTCAAGATATTAGAAGTAGGATGTTGGTACATAAAATTTTATTAATATATAGCACGTTGGTAGCCAAGGGATACTCACAAGTACATGGTATTTATTACAATGAGACCTTTGCACCAGTGGTAAATATGGACTCCATAAGGCTAGCTCTAGCCATTGCAGGTTCGAAGCAATGGCAAGTACATCACATGGATGTGAAGTGTGATTTTCTAAATGGAGATATTAATGAAGAGTTTTATATGCAAAAACCTGAAGGGTTTGTTTCTAATCCATATTTAGTGTCTAGTTTAAAGAAATTATTGTATGGGCTCAAGCAAGCCCCCATGGCTTGGTATGCCAAGATTGATGGCTTTCTGCTATCACTGAGTTTTGTTCGATGCAGGTATGATCCTAATGTTTATTTGAAGCTGATTCATGGTTATTTAATGATGATTTTTATTTATCTAGATGACCTACTAATTATAGGAAGTTCAAAGGAATAGATTTCCTCCTTGAAGGATGCAATGAACCATTCATTTTCCATGACAAATTTGGGGTTATTGAGCCAATTCTTGGGTCTCGAAATTGATCAATCCAAAAATGGAATCAAATTTCATCAGTCCAAGTATGATTCATATTTCCTCACCAAGTTCAGTATGAAATATTGCAAGCCAAGCAAGAGTCCTTTCCTTTCAGGAGTTAAGCTTGAGAAAGCAGGTTCTTCTCCTATGGTAAATAACACACTGTAGAGGCAGTTGATTGGGTGTTTACTTTATCTTACACATACTCAACATGAATTATCTTATGCAGTTAGTGTGTCTTTGAGATACATGGATCATCCTCATGAGATCCATTGGAGAGAAACCAAGAGGATCCTAAACTTTGTTTAGGGAACAAGGACTCATGGGATTTTCTATAAAAAAAAAATTGACTTAGAGCTAGTTTGATTTACTGACAGTGATTGGGAAGGTGACAAAACATATCAAAAGTCTACTTAAGGATATGTGTTAATTATTGTAGGAGGATCAATCATATTTTCAAGTAAGAAGAAGAGTGCTGCAACATTCTCATCTACAGAGGCATAGTATAAAGGAGTTGTGAATGCAACTACTCAATGTTTATGGTTGCACGGAATACTTGGAGAATGTGGTTTCGAATCAGAGTTTTTAAAATTCATATATTGTGACAATCAAAGAACCATTCTAATCTCCACTAATCCAATTCAAATACAAATAACCAATCACTTTGAGATTCATATGCACTACATCAGGGAGCTTGTGCATGATGGTACCATTACTCTACTTTACTGCACATCTTCAGAGCAAGTAGCAGACATGTTCACCAAAGTGTTTTGTGAGAAGATATTCATTAATATAAAATCACTGCTGGGGATTTATGATCATGTGGTGAAGCATGATTGATGACAAGATTTTCAAATTTTTGTTTCCTGTCCATGTTTAAGGGATGATTTTTCCCACTGGGTTTTTGTCTCTTTCCTTGGTTGTATGGACATGCAGTATGTAAAGGGTGACTAAGAATTCTTGCTAGGACCTATAATGTTCATATATTTACTCATAAATTCATGATTAAGGGGTTTTTTTAGAATAATCAACCCATAGTTACCCATATTTGACATTAATTAATCATTTTTGTCTTATTCCTAGATTCCTAGATTCCTCTCTATGCTAGTTGGCTTCCACATGCACCTAGAAGTCAATACTTGCTAAAGTGGGTCATGGAGCGCTTTGGAATCATCCTAGAAATTATTTTATCAAGTCTTATTTTATTCCTGGTTCCTAAAAGTGTGGTTCTGCTTTTTCTGAAAGTTGCCTTGCTTTACAACAGTTTTAAGGCATAAAGGAAAAGCTAGTGTAGGAGAAATTGCCTTGTTTTTTCCCCGCGTCATATTCCCTCTTTTTTTCCAAAAAAAATCATGAATGAGTTTTATTTCCAGCACTTATCATATTTCCTACTTTCTTTAGCCTATTCGTGAGCATCTTCATAGATTTGGAAAGCTTTTCTTGCACATATGGGGGATTTGACTAGATTTAGTAAGCCTGCTTTTTGACCAATTAAAATAGCAACCTAGTGCTTTCAAATATATGATGTAATTATATATTTGAGCTTCCTATTACTTCATATGGTTGGCTAATGTACACATATTCAATAGAAAATTAAGTTATGCTCCAATTTCAGTCTCCTTTTATGTGAATTTTGCATGTTTGATTAGCAATTTTGTGAGTGTAATTGATCTATCACTTGGGTTCGTTTTCCACACTAGTGATGGTATTTATTGTCTTATCATAAAATATGATATACAAACACACCACTTTCTGTTGCTTAGATGGAGTGAACGGAGTGAGCCCAAGTTCTGCGAAAGGAATGTGGCCACCAATGATTGTGCTACCTGATGAAGTAGGAGGGTATATTGGGTTGTTCTGAACTAATTCTTGATCCATTTCTTACCTAAGGTGTCCTCCTAATCCTTCTTCTTTTTTTCTTCAGCTGCGTTCTCAGCTTCCTTTTGTTTTCTCTCTGCTTCTTATTCCATTAATCTGTTTCCTTCTTCTTTCTACCTATAAGCCTCTTCTGCTTGTTTCCTTTCATCCTCTTCCTTTTGTTTTCTTTCTTCTTCTTCCTATTGTAACTTCAAGGAATCTTCTTTTTTCTTAAGAAATTGCTTCTCTGCTGCAACCTTTACCCCCGTTGGTGTCGCATTTATTCTTGAACCGCTTACTCAACACAATCATGTTACTGGCATTTCTGTATACCTCCTCATCCTTATCAAAGTGATGAGAGTATTCATAGTGTATCCAAACGGTTGTGCAGTGTTCTACAACTTTTCCATTTGCATCATTTATATTGAAACTCTTCTCCCAATAGTGAAAATTTTCCAATTGCTTTACAAACTCGGAGGCACCTTTGACTTTAGTGAATTTATAACTTCCTACGCAAAAGGGTAGTGGCGAGAAGATTTCCTTTTTCATGTCAAAGAGTAAGTTACCTACTCCATTTATGAACAACTTCCTGACTACTTGTATATGGAATACATCATCCGTGGCATATTTGGGAAGCAATGACGGGGCTTTGGAGCCTCCATATATCCTCAGGTATGTTCCTTCCTGAGAGAAAAAGTAATCCCCATATTCAGAAATAACATCCATGGCATTATTTGACAGCAGTTGGGCTCTTTGAGGAAAATCAACTCATATAGGGGCATCAGAAACTCTTCACATATAAGCTTGTAGAAACTTGCATACCTATGCACCCAGAGAATCTGATAAGAAAAATATACAGGGGTCTCGATGTGTTTCCAAGTGCACCTGAGCTTGGGGAATGGTTTTCTGCACAAAATGAAGTCAATCAGGTAGGAGGCCATGTAAAATTTTGATATTTTTTGAGTTATACCTCCCTATGTGGAAGCTACAGGGGATGACAAGCTACTTGGTATGATATCTGCCTAGTTGAAAATTATGCTTTCAAATGCCACATAATAAACTAGCGAGATCCAACTTAATTTATACAGTTTTCCATTTTCTTGGCCAAAATCATATTCAACATCAAAGCTATGATCCTGAAATGGGGTCATAACCTTGGGGACTCATATTCTCCAGTTGAATTTTGGCGCAATTATCTTCTTGTTATCATCATCTTCTTGGCACACTCCAAAATATCCAAACCTACCTTGTTGACCCACTCAACAGTCATCATAACCCGTGGAGGTGGCATATTGTAGGACAAGGTTATGTAGGCTCAGGTGAAAGAATAAAAAGATTCCCCCTCTATATTAGAAATAATCATTGTGGAAGGGTTCATCTGAGGAAAAATCTAGCCAATAACCTTCGTGCATGGGAACAACTTTGGGCATGTAGCTTCCTTAGTAATGCCCAAGTTTTGTATGTTTTGATACAAGAACATTTCTTCTAGACCAACATTAGGGACAATCTGGTCTCTAATCATTTGATACATCCCCCCCATTTGAACTCTTGGTCGGCTCCTGTAATGGCCTTAGTTTCCTCAAATTTGATCTCGGTTTTGGAGATGATCTCCACATTTGAATCAACCTCACTAGCCTTATCTTTCTTCTTGCCACTCTTTTTAGGCATGGTGAGAGTTTATCGTTTCCAAACTGTCCTTTAGGAGGTAATCCTTCTCGATGAGAGTAGAAACTGAGACATGAACATAGTGAGAGATGTCTAAGTAATACCATGGTTATCTTGAATAACTTAAAACAACATGCATTGGTATAAAAAATGAAATAACCTGAAATGAGAGGCAAAGCTACTAAGTATATGAATCACTGTTCTTTTAAAAAGGAGAGTGTTATTAGTGTCCAATGTTATAATAGAGAACAAAGCTATATTTACCATTCTATTGTTGGCCATTCAGAAACAACTTTGTTTGGTGGAGATAGGTAATTACTTAGAAGTTGCTTAGTCATTTTATGATTGTGACAAGGGTGTGTGCTTACAAAGTTTAAATGAAAAATCATCAGCCTGTGTATATATGTCATTGTAAGAGTTACACCTTGTTTTTATCATATGTCCTCTTTTATGTTCCTAAACAATAATAATAGGTCAAAACACACAGAAAGATGAACATTTTACCGTTTGTTCTTTCAGGGATAAATGCTAATTGATTTATCAAGGTTAGTGTATTTCATATTCTTTGTTTTGAACTTCTTGTTTATCAAGTTCAAACTCTCAAGGAATTCAGTTCTACCTATAACCTTATTCCCAGGTAGGGATGTGCAAGAAAGTAAAGCTTCACATTATTGAAAGGTGAATTCTTGGAAACTTAGTTTTGTTTAGAATCAAAATGACCATTTTGGTGTAACACTACCCAATGATATTTCCACTCTATCGTGCTTATAGGGTGCTTGAAAACCTCCCCCCGCCCCCTGGATAACCACTGTGGACTAAAAGCGTGTGCAACCAAAATGGAAAAAGTTCTACCATTATGCCTAACATGTAAAACCAAACACCTAAGAAACACAGATGAGAAATTACTTTGGATAGGGTAGTCATCCTCATCCCAGCTCTAGAACGATGTAAAGTTTGGTGCAATGAAGCACCCAAGGAAAAAGAATCCCATCGGCTCGAGGAGGGGATTTTCCCTAGTAAAACTGTACACACAACCAGATTCCTAGTGTGAAAATTATGTGGAAAAGAAGCATTCTGTAGTAGAAATCTTGTGGAGGATGGGCGTGAAAATGACTACGAGGCCCTAAGCTTAAAATGCTTTGGGAAATCCAGTTAAAATGCAACAATAACACCCTAGGGGACGGGTTTTTCCTCTACTAGGACAGGGGTCATGGAAAAGAGAAAGGAAAATCCAACATTGGTAAAAAATTGCTAAAACCCTAAATCTCCACCACACACACACACACACACACACACACATATATTCAAACTCTAAAAGAAGGAAAAGGAAAAAGTATGGTTCCATGCACCTACCTGTTAATAAGTGAAAACAATGTTGGGCCGAGTACAAGCTCCATATGTCCTTCAGCAATTGGATGCTCTTCAAAACCATGTATGCGGTAAAATTAATAACAATGCACTGTTAATATAAAAATCGATAAAACCATCAGTAATACATTTTTTGAAAAGAATTTAATGTGGTGGGGTCAAAAACATCATTTGGTGCAAAAAATTGGAAACTTGTTGCATAACGTCGATATACTTCGGCAGTTTTCTCCAAGATTTTTCGATAAAATCGGTGATGAAATGTGAGTTTTTGTGATAGTATTAGAAAACAATGATGAGTTTCTCTGGCCATGATAGAAAATCACATTGAAAACTTCTGATGGATTTAAAGTGTCGGCAAAACTAATTGAAATTCTCCGATACCAATGATGAAAACTCATCGAAATATTTCGATGGATTTTGTCAGGGGAAATATTGAAAGCTTGAACTTTTGCCCACAATATACCTTTGGCGATATTTGTTGATCAACTCGTCACTTATCGGATACAATTCGCGAGTTTCTCCAACTGTGTCGATAAACTTTGGTGAGTTTCCCCAACACATCGGCAACACTGGTCGAGGTCTGTCGAAACGACACTTTGCAAATATTTTTTTGGATCTAGTTGACCTTGTCAAAAAAACTAGCTGAATTCTTTCGATAGGTTGAAAAAAATGGCTGATTTCTTTCTATACGTTAAAATAACTGGCTGAGTTTTTCTGATACATCGGTAGAACTAGCCTATTTTCTTCGATACGTCGATAGAATTAGTCGAGTTTCTCCGATACATCGGAAGAAAAACCTGATTTTTAACTTAGAAAAAAAACTTTTTTTCTCTAATTCTGAGAAAAAATAAGTGTTAGGATGAACTCTCTAGGAAAGAAAACTTGTCTAAGTAAGCTTAAAATCAAAACAGAAGGAGGGGCTCTAAAATGTAAAAAAAATTGGGGAAGCAGTTACAGCAACAACAATTAGCGACTGGCTGGTGAAAATAGATCTTTGAGAAAACTGTATTTGAAAAATAATATTGTTATATGGTACTTGATCACGGATATTCAAGAATTTATTCAATGCATTCTTCGAGATTATTTAAGAAGCTAGACTTATCCAGGGATGTAAAATTTTGTGCATCGCATCGATTGTAGTCTTTTGGGAGTAGGGTAACCAGGATTAGAAGTCTTGATAACTCTCTTGGGGAAAAAATATGAGATTCATTTTTACCTCTGTCTTTTAGTCACCACTGGATATGACTCCACAGTATTGTAAGCGAGGTTAGATAGATATATTCATTTGTTCCTCATTCCCATGCTTGTTAGCATTCTTTTGATGCTTTCTGTTTTAATGACATTTGTCCTTCGAGTCATCCTTGATTGCTTCCTCTACTTTGAGAAATTGTCATGGCTTATTCCTTCCATAATGTCCTTTTGTGTGAGCGATAAACTTGTTTCAAAATAACAGACGAAGAAGAACCTCTTTGAGAAATATTTTTCAATCTGTTGGTTTTTTCTTTTAGCATATTTTCTCAGATGTAGACTTTTTATCTTGGAA
This sequence comes from Pseudotsuga menziesii, assembly GCA_001517045.1. Lineage (NCBI taxonomy): Eukaryota > Viridiplantae > Streptophyta > Pinopsida > Pinales > Pinaceae > Pseudotsuga > Pseudotsuga menziesii. The sequence continues at coordinate 101,698 of LPNX011203471.1, forward strand.
TTTTGAATCTTTACTAGAAGCCTTTTGGATTTCAATTTGTATCATGGGATTATCTTGAATGCCATACATCTATCATTCCTGCTTCCTTTCTGTGGGTCTATCATGGTCAGCTTCCTAGGACACATATTAGTGTGAGGATGGGTGGAGCCCCAAGATAGTACTCTAGACATCATGAGCCTTAGTTAATTTTCAAGGTTTAAATGACTACAATGTGGAATTGAAATTATCTTCCCCTTCTACAGTCTATCAATAATTAAAGAATCTAAACTTTGATCAAATCTTACCATACATGTTTTCCCATAATCAACTCTTGAATTTCAAAGAATTTTGAGATTATTCAGATTCCTATGTCTCCAAGCGTCAAATATTGAGTTGGTTTATTCTAAGAGAAAATCAAGTAACTTAAAATAAATCAGAAAAATAAAGAAAACTAGACGAAAAAAAAACATAAAAGAAAGTTTTATTTATGCAGACAAGGATTACTAAAAAAACTAGGTGAAGTACTATTTGAGAACAAGGCCATTCATGGGAAGGTTCTCTTCCTTCCCTTGTAAATATTGCAACTTATAAGTTGAGGGTCCAAGCTTCTTAGCAATATGATAGGGGGAAACCCAAATATGTTGAAATTTGGTATGTTTTTCCTTCTTGTCATGTGGGTGATCCCACTTTAAAACCAAGTCTCCTATTTCAAAGCTCCCCTTCCCATATTTTTGCTTATCAAACCGTCTCTTGACAATGTCCTGATGTCGATTAAATATCTCTTTAGACTTTTGTCTAGATTCTTCAAGTTTCAACAGAGTGTTATGTGCTTGTAATATTTTGCTATCGGATCCCCGTGAGAGTTGAGCTAATTGCGAGGATGGAAGCAGAATATTCGGGGGAAAAATAGCTTCTTTCCCATAAACTAGAGTATACAGAGACACTCCTAAGGAATTTTTTGGGGTGACCCTATCTTCCCATAGTGCATTGGGAAGTGTTGTGTGCCAATTTCTTTGATTTTCAATAAAAGTTTTCTTTAAAAATTAGATGAGATTTTTTTTTGTTGATTCCGCTAACCCATTTCCCCGAGGATAATGATTTGTTGAATATTGTAACTTTATTCCCTTTTTGCAAGCAAATTCAGTTGTCTTAATAGATGATAAATAATATGCATTATCAATAACAAGGGATATTTTAACCCAAACCTAGTCATAATGTTCTCTTGCAAAAAGCTGATGACTGCATCTTCGTTCACTTTGCACAGCGGAAACGCTTCAACCCATATTTTGAAATAATTCCTAGCTGTGAGGATATATCGATGTTGGAGTGAATATTTTGGGTATATTTCCCCAATGACATCTATACCCCACTGTTCGAATTGTTATGAAATAATAATGGGTTGTAATGGCCCAACTGCTTTTGACAATCTACCACCGCTCATTTGGCACACATTGAATTTTCTTGTATAAGCATGAGCATCTTTGAATAGCATTGGCCAATAATAGCCAGCTCTAAGAATCTTATGGGTTGTGGTATCTCCATATAAATTCCCTCCCACAGGGCCATCATGCAATTCCTTAACTACTTTGGACACATCTTCTTGCTGAAGACATCTTACAAACACTCCATCGTAATTTTTTCTGAACATAACTCCATTGATTATTTGGTAGGAGGCTGACATCAAACGAAATTCCCTTCATTGCCTGGATTTCCAATGCTATGGTAAATTTACTTGCTATAGGTAATGCACTAAATCTATGTACCAAGATTAAGGAGTAGTGAATATGGGAGATAAATCAATAAAGTTTAACTCACTTTCATTCTCCCAATCACAATATTCATTAGTATGACCTTCCGCACGCAATTTGCATAGTGTTTATCCTTTAGTAATTGTGGATAGCTTAAATTCTAAATCATACACCTCTAGTGCTGTCACCTAGTTTCCTCTTCGCTCACCCAATTATTTTTGTACAAAGAGGGACCTGAGAGCTGGATGAGGAACAATCACTTTTGTCCTGTTTTTCAAAATATAAGGTCTGAATTGTTTTACTGCTTTGAAAAATGTGTACGCTTATTTGTCTATAGAAAGGTAATTCAATTCATCCCCTTGTAATCCAATGATCATAAATGATATTAGGTATTCATCTCCCAATTATCCTTTCGGAGTGAGCACCGCTGCAAGAGAGTTATCTGAAGCAAAGGTATATAGAATGGAATCCTTTTCAAATTCTAGAATCCTTAATGAAGGTGCATGATCTATTGTTGTTTTTATGTATTTAAATACGACCTTCTTGATATCATTCCACTTGAACTATATGCTTTGCTTCACCATTTGTTGCAAAGTTTTTAAAATTTGTGCAAAATTTAGTACTAACATTCGAACAAAATTTATCGTACCCATAAAAGATTGCATAGCTTTTTATTATGGGGTAAGGGAATCTGAGATATAACTTCAATTCTCTCTAGGTCTATGGAGATTCCCTTGTTTTAAATGATATGAACGACGAAGATGCTTTTATTTGGATTTAAAGATATGCCATATTTTCTATAGCGATAAAAAATCTGTTTTAAGTGAAAAGCGTGATCCTCCATTTTCTTAGAGAAAAATTTTATATTGTCGAAGTACAACACTACTCAATGGCCGACTAGTCCTCAGAATGCGATGTCTATGGCCCTTTGAAATGTATATCCATCATTTATGAGGCCAAATGGAATCCTCCTATAAGAAAACGTTCCCCGCTTCATACGAAATGTGGTATTCTATCTATCTTGTTCAGCCACTAACACTTGGTTATAACCTAAAAACCCATCTAGTAAGGAGAACAATTCTGAACCTGACACCATATGAATAATTTTTTCCATCGGTGGAACTAGATAATTACCTTTATCTGAAGCTATGTTAATATTTCAAAATTCAACACACAACCTTATCTCCCCTAACTTCTTCCGTACTGGAACCAAATTAGCCACCCATTCAGAATGTCAAACTCTGAAGATGATCTTTGCATCTAGCAACTTCTTTACCTTGCTTTGGATTAATGGCTCTAACTTTGGGTGCATTTTCCCGAGTCATTGCTAAAATGTTTTTATGCTTGTCTTGATAGAAATTATATGTTCAATGATGCGTGTGTCATATGTCTTTAGGTCTTTGTATGTCCAGGAAAATATATCTTTATATTTCTGAAACAAATTAATAAACCCTCTCCTTTCTCCAGGTGAGCAACACTTTCCCAGATTTACGTACTTGGGATTAGCTTTTGTCCCTAAATTTATCACCTCATATTGCATGGATGAAATGTTGGTTTTGACATTGGATGGTTTTCTGAATTTGTTATGTAGATCAAGCATTCCTTCAAGAGTCCTTAATCCTTTGGGCATGAAATTTCCTTTGTTCAATTCTCCATTTTGTAAATCTTTCTAATGTTCTTTATCGCCGATTACAGATTCTTTGAAAACTTCATCATTGGACAAAAAATCGATAATCTGTTCATCATCATAAAACACCCACAAATTTGTGATATTATCTGCTACTGATGGCCTAAAAATAAGTTCAATGGAACACTTATGATTACTTGGCACTAACCTGGAAGCACAAGTAGCCAAAAAATCAGCTGCATCATTTTGTAATTAGGAATTGAGTTTATATTAAAAGCATTAAAATGTGCTATCCAATTCCATACTTCAGCTTGATATCCTTTTAGGTGTGGTTATAAACAATGAACCGTGTCTATAACTTTCCTAACCACTATCTTAGAATCACTGAAAATTTTTAAATTTTTAACATTAAGCTCAATGGATTTATTCAAGCCCTGGACTAGAGATTCATATTCAGCAGTATTGTTTGTGCATTCAAACTCTAGTATACAAGAGAGAAAATGTTTATTATTTTTTGGATCAATTTGGATACAACCCACTCCTGATCCCTCTTGTGTCTTGGAACCATTAAAATATAAAAACCAAAATCTATCTTCTAAAACTAACTGGTTAGCATCATTTCCTACGTTAGTGACTAAATTTACTATGCTACAATCAATATCATCATTCCATGATAATCGAAGGAGATTGTACTGCGTGTTTGATTCAAAACTAACTTCTTCAGCTTGGTAATTGCCTGGTTCAAGCTCTAAAAAATTGTTTCCAAAAACTGAATATGATAAATTTACATGCTCATTCTTTCCTTCCAACTTAGTTACATTATGTTTCATATGTGGTTCCCTCAATATCTTAATCTGATTTTGACTATTTTGATATGGAAGCCACATGTGAGACCAATCGGTTGCAAAGTAACCATTAATTTTTGTTGACTAGATCCTACTCAATATCAGTCCATAAGCCTCTAGCATATCTACTACTATGATATCTACGAACTAGAAAACTCTAGGATCTGTAGATAATTGAATTAATACATCTTTCATTTCCCCTATAAATTTGACAGCAAAGCTATCCAGTTGAATTATCCGAGATGGGGATGGTGTGGGTTGACCATTAATCTTCTTACATATCGAAAGTGACATAACATTTTACGAGGCCCCAGAATCTACCAAACAATTACATACGTTGTGATTAAAAATATCAAATGATAACATAAAAGGCAAAGAATGAGATTTAGATTTTCCTCCAATGCTTGCTTCGTTAACTTCAATATCAAATTAAATGGCTTCTAGGATACTAATGGGTTGTGGATCAAAGGATTCCAGAAGTTTCTTTCTTTGTTGAGGAAAACTACATAATTCGAATAAAGAAATATTTGCTTTTTTTTTTCTTAATGTCTTCTACAATATAATAACCCATGTCATATTCCATATAACCTTTCTTAGCATTTTTCTGTTTTATTTTCCAGAGCTTTCAGAGGTTTATTAACTATTGGATTTGTTTCTTTTATGTTTCTCGAATTAGGCTTAGGTTGTGTTTGAGTAGTGTTGATAATATTCTTCATGGTTTCTTTTATATTCTTTATTTTAGGCAGCACTAAAATTTCATCCACTACGAGTCCTTTGCTTCTAGTTGTAACATTTACCGATGATACTTGTTTTTCTTTGGTCTGCTCTTCCTCATTCATCCCCAATATAGGTTCCCAATCCCATAATACAATCCTGGTTTCTTCATTTGTTTCTTCTGTCTCATTGGTTTGGTATTCTTCTACCTTAGGCTCTGTCAATTGCGCATCTAATAGTTGATTCATGACCAAATTCATTAAGTTAATCTACTGCAAGAATTTTTTTTCAAAATGATGCTCCTGATGAAAAGTACAGAAATGGTCCATCCTACTTCATTAAAATTTAAAACAACATAATTAATTGGAGGTGATTGAAGCTGTCCACTTTCTTCCCTTTTCTTGTAATAAGGTTTGAAAGGATTTCTAGATGAACTAGATCCCTTGTCCTTTTCTAAGTCTAATATTTTATTTGATAACTTATGTACCATCTTGTGACCATGTTTTCCAATTAATTTGAGTGTTCTTCTTTGGGCCTAGTCAATAGCAAAGGTTTTTACTAACTGTGTTTTCTACTTCTGGTTCTGAAGTGTTATTTGCTATAGTATCAAGATCGGCTTCCACCCTATTGGCTTCGTCATAATTTTATACCAGCGTTGGCTTGACTTCCCTCTTCACAAACATTGTGATAGGTGGATACAGTGTTGTAGTATAATATTTTACCAAAGATTCTTCAACTGGTTTTGTTGCAGTAGTAAAATTGCTTAACGGAGTAGTAAACCTTTGGTTGAAATCTTGAACTTTTTCTTTCTTCTCCATCTTCATAGACCCTAACTCTTTTATAAGGGTGGCTACCATTTTTTTATTACTGAATTTGCTTTTAAACACCTTTTCAAAAGTATCCCAATTTTTTATTGAATTGGCTTGTAGACTGAAAAACAAAGAAGATGATTTAGGATCAAAAGTATATGGAAACAATCGACATACAACATCCTCATGTTCAACATTTAAAATATCCAAAGAAAGATAAAAAAAATTTCAAATGGTCTTTTGCAGAAATGCCTTTTCTAGGGTAAAAATTTTGTAATACTTGGTTTGGGTGCTTAGGAAAATCATGCAAAGGCATAGTGAGGTTAAGTGGTTTTCTGGCCCTCCATGTCGGTTGATTAACAACTTCCATAAATCTATGTGGATACTGTGGAGGAGAATGTAGTAAAAATTGAGTTGTGGGAGACTTTGGTTCCAACTGATCAAGAGGTTGAGTGATTTATTGTATAGAAAGATCCACCAATTCTTCCAAACTTTACACCAAAATCAAATCTTGAGTATAAGAGACTGCTTTCTTGGGAGCCTTCCTTCTTGGTAATGCAAGAATGACTTTCAATACTCCAAGTTTCTTGGCGTAAGATCTTGTATGTATTCGAAAGTGATCAACTTCTTCAAATGGGACAGCGTACAAATGTTCTGAGTCTTCTTGAGAACTTACCTTTTCTCTTTCTTTAGATTCAAGAATGAAATTTTCATGAAAAGCAGTTTCAGATGTATTACCAGTATATTGTTTTCCTACAAATGGATTTCCTCTGCTAGCCATGCATTGGCTTCCCTCCTTCTAGAGCCAAAACTGTTGAATCCTAGAAAATTCCTAGGTAACGATAGTAGGGATTCTCCCTGGTAATCGATCCCAACTAGATCGTCCACTGTTTGGTATGGGGAACCCATCCGGTTAATGGTTCAACTACCATAGATCTAAAGTGGTTTAAGTATTTATCGGTTACAGCCCGATCCATCATTTATGTAATTTTCTTTAAATCAATGAAATGAAAATGCCTAAGCTAAGTGCAAGTGAATGATGAACAAGAACCTCACAAGTGATGCTTAGGTTCTTAGCTCCCATATTATCATTATTTCTCCTCAATAACTTCTATAAATCTAAATCTAAGAAAATGTATTATACTCTAATTTATTCTAGTCTAATCTATTATACCTCGTAGGTGTTAGGGTACACAGGGTACTACCAAAGGACCGAACACCAAGAATAACCGCTTCACACAAATAGATCACAGATCAATACACCAATGTTTGTCACGTGGTTAAAACCCTTGAGAGGGAAATAGTCCATGGCCCCAACCAAATAGCTACTTGGAGCAATTTATTATGCAAAAGAAAGAAAGTTACATGAGCTTCTCATAATCGATCAACTAGCCAAGGATGCTCTTTAAATAGAGATCATAGACCAATCGGGTGTTAAGCCATGGATCAATGGTAGGTATGATCTAAGAGAAGTTGAACCATCAGATCACTCTATGTCTAGAACATATTGTGACCATCAGATTAGAATATTTACAAATGCATACTACTGCATACTAAAGAAACACACTTTTACCTAACGGATATATTGCACAAGTTGATCTTAACTAACTCCTAAGTGTCTAAATATCCTAACATCCCCCCTTAAGAACAACTTGGTATAGGATTGAAGGATTTACAAAGTGACACTATTAGGAGAAGGAAGGAGGCATTAGAGCCTATCCCCCCTTAAGGAAACATTCCTGAACTCCTAACATAGACCGAAGTTTAGAAAACTTCACTTCTGTAAGAGACTTGGTGAAGATGTCTGCAACTTGATCATCTGTAGGACAATAGAGCACTTCAATAACACGATCATGAACAAGATTTATGATGAAGTGCATGTGTATCTCAATGTGTTTGTTGTGCTGATGTAGAACTAGATCTTTGGCAAGCTTGATGGCACTTTGATTGTCGCACCAAAGTGGAGTAGGCTGCTGCTGCTCAAATCCAAACTCTGAAAGGATCTATCGAAGCCATAAATCTTCTTGACTGGCATTAACTGCGGCTCGATATTCTGCTTCTGCTGAAGAAAGAGCAAGAGCTTGTTGTTTCTTACAAGCCCAAGTGACAGGTCCAGATCCCAGACTAAAAACATAACTTGCAGTAGACTTCCGATCATCAAGATCACCAGCCCAATTTGAATCAGTGAAACCAACCAACAAAGGTTTCCCCCCTGTACTGTAATGAATCCCAAACTGAATTGTACCTCGAATATATCAAAGTATTCTTTTTGCTGCTTTCTAGTGACTTTCATGAGGAGTTTGCATGTAACGGGCAACACGACCAACAGCAAAGGAAAGGTGAGGACGGGAATGAGTCAAGTATAAAATACTACCAACAAGATGACGATACAAGGTGGCATCTACTTCAAGGGAAGTACAAGTGGTAGAAAGTTTAACTCCAGACTGGAAGGGAGAAGGGGCTGGTTTACAATCTTCCATGTGGAAGCGACGAAGAAGGTCACAAGCATACTTAGACTGGGAAAGAAAGATTCCTTCTTTGGTTTGCAAGACTTGGAGACCAAGAAAATAATGCAAATGTCCTAAGTCTGACATTTCAAGATTTTTCTTAAGACTAGATTTCACATGGGTTATAAGGTTAAGGTCACTACCAGTAAGGATAAGATCGTCAACATAAAGAACAAGTATGATGAGATGGTTTCCTACTTTCTTGGTATAGACAT